>JABXWE010026030.1:0-22463 GCA_014611495.1 Limonius californicus
CTTAATTATGCTTTTAAGTTTCATGTTAAATGCATTTTAATGATGATTAGAAAATGCGCGAATAACTGATTATCGATTTTAGAAAAGAACTTACCTTAATTGTTTTCTATGGAGTTCTAAGTACTTAATTAAGAGATAAGTTGTTGACATAGTCACTAACATCAAATATTTAAAAGTAATTTTTGGAAACTATGCCAAAAATGTAGCTAAAGTTCAACAAATAATTATTTTCTTGAGTGATGCGGAACTTTCTCGCACCGCTATATGTTATAAATATAAATAAAATCAAATGCCATATCACCAATAGAACAGCTGTATTACCATATGTTCCAAAAAAAGAAGTAAGTTGTAACGTTTTAAAAATTGCAAACGCTAATCCTTTTGTTCGACATTGGAATGACATTCATTTATAAAGTCAACAAATTCCGTGACTTATACTTTTGCTCGAAATATTAATATATATTTGAGAAATACATACGTTTGCAATAGATTCACAACTGTTATTTCACAAAAACAGAACTAAAAACGTAATTCTACCAACTGTGGATCTGTCTTGGAAGTTTTCTGTCGTTCCCTTATTATGCTGTATATAGTACAAACCAAAAATAACAGATAGCATACTTCACGGAGCTGTTTTTGTTTTCTCATAAATATTTAAGTTACTATACGATGAACATAGCAAGAAGCTTCCGCCGAGATAGCAGGGAAACGGTAGATTTTTTATTTCACTCCCTAATGCGAAAATTATCCGGAAAATTAATAAATTTCTCCCCATTCATTTTAGTGAAATAATATCCAGATAACTCAGAACACGCTTGGGTAAAAGACCGTTCATAAATAGGTTCGTGATTACAAGATCAGAAGGTAGATCGGCGCACAGGATTTTATGAGTTGTCCGTGTTTTGAAAGAATTGATTTAGATGTATTACTAAAACATCTGTTTTCTCCTTCTCTGGGTTTCTAATAGAAACGCATGGCCTCAGAGCGTCAATTTACAATTCTTGGTTGGTTTATTTGGGGTTGTTACGGTCTACCCTCAAGCTTATCGCCCCTTTGCTCACTCTCTTTCACGCCTTCCTATTCGTAAATATTTCATGAACAGGAGTTTATTGTTTTATTTATGTGTGCATTTGTCTGAGTTTGAAAAGTGAAACGTTTGATAGATTTTTATAGATATTTGAATTTAATAGCAATAAAGTTTTACAGCTCTACCTCAATAAAACAACCAATGATGCAAAAAGAAAAAAAATTTGATTTGAAGTCTATCCAGCGTATCTGCTAATTCCGTATCCCTTTTATCTATATCAACGTTTTCTCTGTACTACAGGTAATGCAAAAAAAGATATATTTAATTTAAAGTAACGAACGCAATGATTTCTTTGTTGGATTTGTTATAGTTTAAATCACCTGTCGGAAAATGCGTTAGAGGAGAATAAAGCGTCTTGAAAAGCATGAATATAGAGACAGTTACTTTAAGTAACTCCGCGTACATATAAATACTAAATAATAACAAATATCAGGAAAGATTATAGCTCCTAAGAAAGTCGAAACATTACAGGAATACAACAAAGTAAAATTTTTATTATAAATGGACATAATTTCGTTGATGTCCAAGTTTCTTGATTTTGTTTAATTGATAAAGTCAAGTAATTAATTCAAACTATACATGTTATTTTTCATATTTGACGATTAGGCCTTACTATCACCGGAACTAATGTTATTTTTCGCACACTATTCAGATAAATTATGTTTAACCTCACTAGTTTTATGAAAACGCAAATGCAAAGCAAAAATACATACATAAGTTACTGTCACCAGATGTTTTAATATCATGAAAGTTCTCATTTACAACAACAGTTTGTGGTTGTCAATATTCGACCGTCTTGTGGCAAAGACCATACATTTAAGTTACCCTATAGCGTATAGCCAATAATCACAGCGAGTAAGTCTGGAGAATGTGCCGACTAAGGATAATCGCTATTACTGTGAAAGAGTTGACGCTAAGTATTCATTGACACTTTTATTGTATGGGAAGAGGCCCCATCGTGTTGGAATTATATCAATATCAATGTGCACCAACGTAACTGTGTAATCGTAGCAGATGAGGCTGCATAGTCTTAAAACAAAATAAGAGTTAATTACTCCGAACTGCTTCATGGCTATTAAAATAGTATGGGCTGAGGTATTGCTTCCCCCACCGATTTCGTGTGAGGCAAAGCTAAGCGAGTTTGTGCTATGCACAACAGAGCCCGATTGTGCAGGTTACCATGTTGATGCGTAACCGTACTTAACCTGCCTGCTGTAAGGTGTATGCGTGTGGAGTCTTGTTACTCCTCTAGTGCGACCGTAACAAAAAGAGTGCCATTAATTTGATCTCCAATGGAAAATGGAGACCGGGACCCAATACCGACCAACCAGGGACTTAGGAAAATTTTCTGACCCCTGGAGTGATTCAAACCGGGAAACGTTTGATAATTACTTCCAAAACCCGACTCCCATACCACCTAGTCACCTAGTTCTTATATATATATATATATATATATATCGTATGTGATATATCGGTGGTATTACTGCTATCATAAATGTGATAATAATAATTCTAATGCTAAATATAATACTGTAGTCAAAATGGTGACTGAGAAATAAGTATATGAAAACCATCATTAGCAAACTACATTCAATGATGAACAACCATATGCGATTTAATACAGAATATAGTATATCTAGATCTGTTTACTTTTAGGTTAATGTAGTAGCCCCATGTGAGTTTCTAATTAAGATGTACTACACCTAAATAGCACCTTCAGCTATTAGATGCATTTCAGTTTATAGCTTGACCGTTAATTGTTAACTTGACTGGTCCAGTGTAGCGCTTGACTGTCGAGAATTTAGCCTCTGTTTTGTTGAGATTGATTGTTATGTTCCACTTTCACACCACTTCAAAAGTTGGATAATTCCATTTTGTACTATGGTAACTGCAGCCTGCAGGTTATAGTTCTGAATGATAAGTGCAATGTCATCTGCATACATGACAAATTGCACTGTCAAAGGATCTTCGATATCGTGTGCAAAAACATAAAATAGAGTAGGCCCTTCTACAGATTCCTGTGGCATGCCTTCTTCTATAGTGTTCCATACTAATAGTATTGAGTCGATTCTTATAGAAAACTGTCGCTTTTTAAGAAATGGTGCTAATGTTGAGCAGGTATACTGGCAGCTAAATTTATGTTAAGTTTTTCTATGAATCCGATTGAATCATTGTATGGAAGGCCCGTGAAATGTACACGAATCATCTGATGGGTCGTTGTGTGCTGGAGGAAGTAATTAAATTATTTAATTAAATATGATTACTAGATTACTAGGCACTAAAATGTATTTTAAATTAGTCTCGTTACTGTGGACTTATTTTTCTCAAGTTACACAGCGAAAATTTCGATGTGTCATCGATAGATAAATGTTAGAAAAAGAATACAAATGCGAACTAATATAGAGGGCGTTCCATTAAAATAACAATTGAGAGACCAATCATGGAAAAGCGAAACTATAAAACTGCACAGTGTATTATAAGAAAACAAGATCAACAATAAAGGAAATAAATAACACAACAATCAGAAGGATGTTTCGTTAAAGAAAACCAAACATTTTTTGATTACATGCATAGAACGTGGATATTAGCCTACGAGTTCAGGTGGGTTACATTAATTTTCTGTTTAAACAAAATTAATTTAACAAGAAGTACGAGTTTCATATCAATTATTAAATAAATTGGTAAAAGTAATATGCAAAAAATACAGAAGCAATCCAACATATAGGACTTGCTAAGAAAATAAAAGTTAAACGAGAGTAAAGCGCAAATTTAAATAATACATAGTTCTATTAGAATAGCATAGAAATATTAGGGGAAGAAAATAAGTTACTGCCAAGATTTTCTATGAAAGAAAACAAGAAGTTAAAAATGTACACTATTTTTCTCGAAACTGAAACATTACACCGCATACGTACATATTTTATATTTTTGCTCAAGCTATATATTATTTTTTAAGAAAATACCGCACGACGTGTGAGAAGTAGCCCACGGGTTCAGCTAGGTTACAAAAAATTTCTTGCTTCAATAAATTTATTTTAACATGAATTACAAGCTTAATGCCCATGTAAAAGATAAATTAGTACAGCTATTTTGCCATAGTTTGAGTATTTTAAATAACCCCGAAACCAAAAGAATTGTTAGATTAAGTTTCAACAAAAAGCTCTGTGTTTATTTTCTGCTTCGAACTTTGTGTTTTCTCTCAATAATTGCTGTATTGTTAATTCGAACGCTTAATTAAGAAATCCAACAAGCCGCTTAAGGCTATTTCTGGATGCAATTTATCGAGGCTGCTGTAAAAATAAGTTTCAATTAAACTCGTAACAACGGACGATTGTCTAAGTGGTGGAGGTTGTACTTCTTTTTACACTCACTGTCGAAAACCCTCTCTGCGTTTCTTTATTTTCTTCTCTGAACTACTTAATGATGGATGTACTCCAAATAATAATACTAAAATAGTTGTTCTTGCAAAATGAACATTATGCAGTTAAAATTATCTGCAATATGTCATAAATCCTCTTTATGATATATAAACCCTCGCGGAAGCTTGTTATTTCTCGACTTATAGCGACCGTTGATTAAGAGAACTGTTAGTTTAATTTATTGCACAATTCAGCACGCTACATTAAGTTTTAAAGCCACGAGCAGTTGTCAAAAGTTTTTTCATACTTTAGTTCTTTCGGCTAGCAATATTACAGAAAATGCTTGATTTATCACTTGCAGTTTACAGTAAAGTGTGTTCATTTCCAGATTTGGCTGTTCAGTTGCCCTGAGTTTGTGTTTTATGTTCTCTCTCAGCTTAATAGATGAAAAGCGGTAACCAGCGAGTATAAAATAATAGAATTGTTGGCACCAGAGAGTGTTCTCTCACTGCTGTCTGTATGTAAGAAGTATGGTCAATGTAGGAAATATTATATGTTTCCTGGAGTTCACGTTTTTGTTAATAAAAACTTAGAAAATAAATAATGCTGATTGATATACTCCGTTTACTTTCAACATAGTTGTTTGTAGTATAATAAATACATGGTAGAAATTTATAGGGTACGTAGGAGATTCACACTAGACCAACGTATAATTCGAAACCCATATCCGGAAACACACCGTTTTCGAGCTAGAGGTAACAGTAGTTATCTATCTGATTATTGTTTAACTGGACCGTAACCTCTTTCACATCATCTCAGCGGGTCCCCATTAACTTGACCTTCTAGCAAGGAATATTGCCAGAATTGTTGGAAGAAGTACGATTGGCCATTATGCTCTCATTAAAATACAGACTGGTACGAGATGGAGAACTTAAATGTAAATCCCAGCAAAACGGTCGTTGTACCATTCCTACGCCTCCTACAATGAATGGCATATAAATACAGTTTTCCAACGAAGTTAAATATCTGGGAGTTATACTCGACCAGAAACTCATTTGGAATACACATCTTGAAAGAACCACACAAAGAGCAACGACAGCATTTTAGATTTGCCGTAGGCTCTTTGGCAAAACTTGGGGGCTAAAACCGAAAATGATCTTCTGGTCATACTTAACGGTGGTAAAACCCATTGTCACCTACGCATCTCTAGTATGGTGGACACAAACGACCGAAAGTACAGTGCAGAACAAGCTGCTAAAAGTGCAGCGGCTGGTCTGTATAGGAGTTACTAATGCCATGCATACCTGCCCAACGGTAGCAATAGAAGTTACGCTAAACCTTCTTCCTTTGCAGGTACAAATAAGAAAAAATGCAATGCTAAGTGCCTTTAGATTACAACTAAATAAGATATTCAAATCAGAAGACCTGATTGGACACCTAGAAATACTAAAGGAATTCCAAAAAGAACTACTGTCGAAAGCAACTGATATATTAAAGCCAGTTATGTTCAGCTGTGAGCGATTGTTTAAAGTTGTTATTTATGACCGCCAAACATAGAGCTCAGGAGAACCAACACTAGGAAAGGGATCAATCGTGGGGTACATGGGTGGATCCAAAACAACCACCGGCGTAGGCATAGGTATCTATGGCCCAGGAGTAAGGCTGTCAGAATCCTTGGGACTAGTTCCTACAATTTTCCAGGCGATCCATGCTATAGATATCTGTGCTCAAATATGCCTAAGAAAATGCTATAGCAGAGTTAACATTTATATCCTTTCAGACAAACAGGCAGCAGTTAAAGCTTTGAGTTCTTACACTTTTCAGTCTGAAATTGCCTGACAATGTCTACAAACAGTAAATCGACTTGTAAATAACAACAACGTCATCTTGATGTAGGTGCTAGGCCATGAGGGCATCACTGAAATGGGGAAACCCATAGCCTTGCAAAAATAGGCTCGATGACTCATTTCATTGGTCCGGAACCTTTCTGTGGCGTAGCAAAAAGCCACGCAAAGGCAGAGAACTATAAATGGGAAATAAAGGTCTGAGACCACCTCCCACTGGAACAACATTACGGGCTTAAGGCGGACGAAAAGATTCTGACATCACTCGCCAAACAGAGCACACGAATTGCTTGAACTCGGCAAACAGGAGCTAAGGGATATAACAAACCTTCTAACTGGAGATACCATCTCAATTTAATAGGCAAAGCTGAGCGCAATCTATGTGCTTCTGTGAAGATTCGATAGAAACAGCGAAAGGTATCCTCTGCAACTGCGAAGTTACAACCCGCCAAAGGTCTCAAAATCTCGGAAAAGTGTATACAACACCTGATGAAGTGAGCAGAGCTGCTCCCAGGAACATCTTCGAGTTCGTAAGAAGAGTAGGGCTTGAGGGGTAACACTAGGTTAGCGGGGTTTCACAAAAGATGTATATAAGTCGAAATGTTGAAAGACAATTTCATTGCCTGAACGACCCCATAAACATAATATAACATACCTTCATTGGGCATTCGTCAACAGGTCACATAATGGTACGTCAGTACATTTTAGCTTGTCGTCAGAGACTATATCAACCAAGTATTCGATGACGGGTATAAATTGACCAATGTGAGCCAGTAGCACTCTGCCACACTCTCCGGACTTAACTCCCCTAAATTTTTTTTATGGAGCCATAGTCTGGTTTACGTGAAGACTGTTGAGTCAGAAGAAGAGCTACTAGCACGTATTCTGGCTGCAGCGCAAGAACACCAAACAACGTCATTGTTAGAAAAGTATACTAAAACATGCTACGGAGCTGCAGTGCTTGTATCGAAGTTGGTAGTCATCATTTTCAGCAATGTACTGAAACGCCACAACCACCAAAAATGAATTTTATTATACATGGTGATTTTTATACCAGCGTAAATTCAATTTATTTTAAAGAACATTTTCTCAATTTTTTAAATGGAACACTGTACATTGTTACGGTTTTGACTTTTGACACACTAATTCTCCACAATTTTTGTGAATATGGTTGTATACCTAAAATTGATATTCCGAGATATTTTGACTTTTTAATTACAAACCGTTGAATTATTAAACTATTTTTATCTATCTAATCTAGTAGCCATAATTTTGACATAAGTTACATCATTTATTATTAATAATATATGTATATAGAAAAAGATTTTTTACATCAATTCAAGTATTTAATTACAAGAAATGTTCAAGGTGACCTCCGTTCTGGTCAATACACATGTTTAGTCTTTTCAAAATCTATACAATTTACTGCTCGCAACGATTTAATGCAAATTGTATCTACTATGCGATGCCTCTATCTTCCACAGTAATTGCAGCGATCTGATACACCATACGTGTGTTTCATAAATCCTTGTAGGACAAAATCTACTTTTGTCAAACCTGACGATCTAGGTGGCCAATTGACGGGACCGCCGCGAGCTATACACATGTTCCCAAATTTCCGAGTCAAGAACTGCCGAGTAACTGGTGCAAAATGTGCTAGAGCACTGTTGTGCTGGATCCATATCCATATATTTTCCATTAGATTAGGAGGAACATTTTGTAGGAGTTGCGGCAAATGCCAGAAATACAAACGCCATGCACCATTCGGATGTAAATTAAGAAAACAAGGCCCTCTCACAAAATCCCACACCTCACAGTACCTCCTCAAACATTTACAGTCCATTGTTGTTGTCAATCAACTTTTAATTCTTGGGTTTTCTATTGCATAATGGTGAGTATTATGACGGTTTCGGCTAGTTTAGATGAATGTCGACTCATCAGTGAACATTGCTTTTGGAAAAAGTTACGAGGCGCTCTATCAATTTCCTATCGCTACTCACTTTATGTCAAAATCATGGGTATAAAATTTTAAAATAAACCTAACATTCTAATAATTCAATAGTTTCTAATGAAAAAGTGAAAATGTCCCCGAAAATGCCATTCTTGGGTATAGGATAATATTCATAAAAATTGTAGACAATTAACGTACCACTTGTAAAATGTCATAACATACAGGGTCTGCCACTTGAGAAAATGCTCTCTGAAGTAAATTAAATATGGGCTGGTGTAAAAAATCAATGTATAATAAAATTGTTTATAGGTAGTTTCGTCGTTAGTAGATCACTTGGCTGCATAACTGCGATATATGTACTTTTAATTAATCGTAAAACTCACGCACCGAATTAATTTGTTAAACCGTGTGCCGACTAAAATTTTTACACTTTTAAGGTAAACTTGGCAACGCCTCACCCAAAACAAAAATCAGCAGATGGTTGGATAGATAATTTTACACTGAATTCAAAAATGTAGAGGGCGTTTTATTTAAAAAATAATACCTTGAAGATGCTCCTCTGTAGCGAGTCACCCTGTATATTTAAAAATATTTTTATAATGTGCGCATTTTGGTACTGCATCACTAATAATGCGAATATTGGATTTAGATGCACTAACGAGAAACCTTGTCTAAGCATATAAATTTGTAACACGTATTCAATAACACCCTGCATAAAAAATAGTAATTATGATAATTTGTAAGATACTTCTCTTAAAACCTTTTTCTGGCGGCCAAAGTCAATTTAGATGACATCTGTATTCATTCGTACACCTTGAAGAATGTATAACGTAACAAACAATACTTTTTAATTACTAGGGTCAATCTAAAATGACCGAGAATCAGATAATCCGAAACCTTCGGTAAGTCAATATAACATTGTTATTCCTAGGACCCCTACGTGTTATGTGTGTGATCGATCTGTAATTTACCCTTGCTATCTTGTGTTTAATAAGCTTTTACCCAAATTCTCGTGAAGTAAATGCAGTTGAGGGAATTTTTAACAACCCATACTTATATCTATCAAAAATTTTACTTGGTTCATCAGCTTCCAACTCCAGCTGCTCATATTCTTGGAGTAACCGTTTCATCATGAATTCTATAGCAAAAAAGTGCTGGGCCGCCACCACTTGATCATCTGCAAAACTTCTTTGCTTTTTTACTGAGACATACGAGGTGTGTAAAATAAGTAATGAGACTGGTTTTTTTCTAATCTTTTATTTAAATAAAATTACAATTTAACATTGTCTCCTTCAAAGTAACTATCTTGGGAAGCCACACAGCGCTGGGAGACGGTTCTTTCACTCCTCAGAGCAGTGCTGGAACTCGGATACTGGAATAGACTTCAGCTGGCCGGTTACAGCCGTTAGAATGTTTTCCAGTGTCCCTAAATGACGTCCGTTGCTGTGATTTTTTCAATCCCGGAAGAGGAAAAAATCACAAGGACTCAGGTCGGGCGAATAAGGAGGCTGAGGAGCCACAGGTATGTTCTTACTGGCCAAAAAATCGTTTATTGAAATTGCTGTGTGACAAGGTGCATTGTCGCGATGCAACACCCACTTGTTCTGTTTAGTCTCACACGCATGACCCTATTTCGAAGTCTTTCAAGAACCTCTCTATAAAAGTATTAATTAACAATTTGGCCTTGAGGCGCAAACTCTTTGTGAACGATTCACTGGCTATCAGAAAAGCAAGATCGATCGTTACGCTACCAGTCTCATTACTTAACTTACAAATTTCGTATACAAGCTGTCCCATCGGTGCGTGGATGGTAGATAGCTCCTCACTTCGGCAACATATTAAGATTCTGTTTCCGCTAGACGATAGGTACACCCCTTGTGCACATTCTTATTTTTGTTTATACAAGGTATTCACATAAAGAGTGTTGCACTAAATGGAACAGCCAGTATATTTTGACATTTTCGAAAAGCTACCTGCAGAAGACATGAAAAACTATATCAGAACAGTTTCTAGACATATTAGACGCCAGATATTAATCAGTGTTAAGGAAACTTTTCTAATACCTCTTCACGTCTGTATTGAAGAAAGTGGGAACGTTTTTGAACACTGTCGTCTCTGTAATTCAAGCTCTCCGAATATTTTGGTATACCCATTTAAAATTTTCTGACCAATAAAGACATTGTGTCCCATCTAGTAAAAGTTGTAATCTCTAACCTTTTGACGTACCAATATTGCAAAATCATTACCAAACATCCAGTTGACTTAACATACCCTGTGGGAGGATACAGCATATTATTATATAAATTTACCAACCTGTGAGTATTTTCCAAAAACTTTTTGTCCACAAAACCGCGGTTGAAAATATCCCTATATAATTTCATATCAATTTGATCAGCATTAAAGTACCTCTTCAAAAATGGGAATATATACTGGGTGTTCCATTTAAAAATCAAATGTTTATTGCAACACTCTGTATGTGAACACCTTTTATTTATATTAATATTATTGTGTACTCTACTATTGTACTATTACCTATTGTATAAACTGTGATGCTTCTGAGTAGATGCGTAGATTGCGTTGTATCTTTGAAACTGAATTGTTTTAAAATTCTATTACGCGTAACAGAGCTATTTAAGGTAAATAATAACATAACAAAACCAAACAAAGAGCGTTCATTCAAAAACAATATGTAATATTGAGCTTCAATTGGTTTGATGAGGTTTGTATTGGTTTACATTGATTACTGTATTCAGAACGATTCAAATCAAGTTAAATAATATCATTTTTTCAAACAAAGATATCTGACTGTCTTGGTTTCCAACAAAAACTGACAATCGTTCATAGAGTTCGTGCAAAACCGATCAATTTTTTCTGCTTTTTCAGTAATAAATTATTAGAATATTTTAATTAAACACAGCGAAACGTGACTAGGGAACGAATATTTGGGATTCAAATTTGTGGTTACTGTTTATGAGCTGCGGCATGCATTAGTACTATTTTCTATGCTTTTTATGTATTAGTACTGGCAAAAATTTGTATCGACCTGTCGATATGCAGGTAATATCAGCACTACGCTTGACCAAACAAAGTGTAATGAAAAAAAAAGCGACGTCATTTATAAGACATCTTGGGCCAACACTATCTGCTGTCGGCGATTGTTTGAATTATCAACTATTTGCTTAGTCAGTCGGAATTACAAAACCAATTATCAAAAATGCCCACGGTAGAAGCTGCACTTAGAAAAGCATATTACACGCAATTTTGCTAAGAAAATAGTAGTTGTTAATTCAATAACACCTTCTACATTCTTCCAAAATAGTAGTTGTTAATTCAATAACACCTTCTACATTCTTGTGGGGTAATCTCGGGTTAGTTCGTGATAATTTGGGATTTATCCTATTAAAGGTACTGATTATTTTGAAAATTTGCAATTTACGCTACATACCTTCAAACGTTATATATTGACATATACATTTCACTATAGATTATAATTTTATTGTTAATAAATTCTATAAAACATTGTAGAAGATAAAATGTTTATAAGTACTGGTAACTCCGTGGTACCTCTAGTCACTTGGTGATAGTGTGTTTGTATGTTCGCGATAATATTTTCATTTGTCAGAATCGGTATCCATACATCCTTCACAAATAAAATGTACTTTGTCTGTTGTATTTCGGCACCGACAGTGGTACCAAATTATGCAGAGGTTGCATTGGACCCATTTAGCACAATATCATCATTGTAGCTCTCATCGCATGTTCCGCAAAACCAATATTCTTTAGTCTTCTTCGGCTGCTTTCCAAACTGATAAGACTCTTTACGCTGGGGAGTTGACTAATTTCCAATTTTAGAATTTGGTGGCTTTCCAGGCTGAATATCAGCTATTCGATTCCCATGTTGAGAAGTAGCTGATTAATTAACCTGAGAACTTGATGTTTTTCCATTTTGAGAACATTACGGACTACGGACAGCGGGAGTAACATGTTCCTTTTGAGGCTTAGAAAGCTGCAACAAATCTTCTACTTCTTCTGAAATATTGGGAGAGAGCTGGGGAACTTGCAGCATTTAGATGTTTTGCTGTAATAAGAGAAGGTGCTAATGCTTCATCTGAAATTGCGTTCTTGTTTATAGGAAATACACCGGTCTTTTCAAAAGAGTGAATAATAACATTTGGTAGAAAAGTTGAAAACCAAGTTGGTTTTAACAATCGATTAAAGTCGAATCTTGTTGGCTTCTCCCCTAGATGGGTTGCGCATAAAACAATCCAATTTCTTTTTTCATGTCGAATTTAAAGATGTATAAACTCCAACACCTAACGGTTCTAACAAGGGTGTTGTGTGCGCTGGAAATGTTGTAATGTGGATGTCATTGTCAGATACAAGTGATAGAACTTCTGGACTAAGAGGACTTGCAAGTGAGTCCATAATTAGAATAATAGGTCTTCCTCGAGGAATGCTAGTTAGGAAACGATTGAACAATTTCACAAACAATTCCATGTTTATCCATCCTGATTCTGATAAACGAATCAACTACCAGGAACTATGTCTTCAAACCTTTCATCATCCTCACTCAGTTGAAAATTACAAACGGGGGCACAGATAGGCCGGAAGCATTATTGCATCCTAGGACAGTAGTCACTTATTATAAGAGTCGTTAAGATTTTCACGGTTTGCCACGTTTGCCCAATTCATCGAAAGGTTCTCGGGTTGTTTCAATGCCAAACCATACCTTCCTTTAAATTTTTCCCACCAATACCATCCAACCATTTCTTTTTCATTGTTAAAATGATTAAAAGTTCCTGATTTTTCCGCCAATTTATAAGCTACATGCCTGAATTGATTTACTGTAAGACCAAATCCCATTTCTTGCATTTTAACAACATAGGTATTGAACAAGCTTTGATTCCAAGTCAACATTCAATGCAAATGGTTTTCCCATTTTACTAAGATTAAGGGAGGTCAAAACTTAAGGATGGTCATTTATTTGCTTAAGAATTTAGACTTGTAATCTTTCGATGTGCTCCAAGGTATTTGGTAATGTTTGCTAGCTTTATAAATTGATCAATTTTCATGTTTTATTTTTTTTAATGCATCTTGTATAGTGCGAGAAGAGTATTTCCTTTCAAATTTATCTTTAGATTTTTTCTCACACTTTTCTTTTCAGGGGGCATCTAAAAATGTAATATATGTATTACTTAAATAACAATACCTGCTATTAGCCGTTTACATCATCATAGTCTCTAAATTTTAACTGAAGTTATTAATCACTGCTCAGAAGCTACGATTTTAGAAAAGAAAAACTAAGAATTTCCGTCCGATTCTTAAGATCGCTACAACGTCCCGCGTTCAAACCCATGCCCTTTGAGGTTATGTATTCATTAACCATGTTATCTACCTAGTGAGCAATTTTCAGCGTCCTAGATCAATTAGTAACATCGTTGATAACTTGCTGATAACTTCATGGCAAATATTAGAGAATTTATCACGGAGTTACTTATACCACGAACTAACCCGAGTTTACCCCAATGTATAATGTACTTTACATTTTTATTTGTCAATTGAAAACATTGCTATGCCTGTGAACTCACTCTCACCACAGCATTCCAAATGTTTTCGCTTGTGCTGTTCAAGAGTTTTGTTCGAATTATACGTAAGTTTCTCAAATACTTTAACTGGACATGTCTCTCTTTGACTGAACTCTTCTCAAATGAAGTTCAATTTCTAAAATATACATAGAATCGCGTTGTTACTTTTATCCACGTTGTGGGCTCGATGTTTACTTATACATTCCTAAGAGTTTTCACGGTTTTTATAGGTCCTGATTTACATTTTCAAATTTCCTCTTGGTATATGTGACACGTTCGCTTTCTTTTTTGCCCTTTTTTATACCGGGATTATCTCGTCTAAACTTCCCAGTAAATGGAACTGTACAACCGGAGTGACTTTGTTGACGGGTGCTGAAGACAGTTTTTAGATGGCAGTCGTATTTCCATTTATATCGATATGTATATATTATCCGACATTCGGTCGAATTATGTTCTATAACAGTTACAAAGCCGAGATTTGCACATAAATTACATTGTCGTTAGAATTGCATTTCCATGCAGCAGTCATTTTTGGATTTGCTTGAAAACCTAGTAGAGTTTTCCGTGAATAAAGTGGGTGTTTCATTATACTAACATATAGCTGTTTGAAACACTTAGGTTCAACCCCTTGTAACTTGATAGTTGAAATACTAGGAAATAATGACCTCAGTGTCGTTCCCGTAAATTTTAGTAGGTACATGAAACCTCATAAGGTCTTGTTTATACAGCAAATAGCAATCTACAAACAATGTTCTATGATTAACTGTTGTACGCCATCAAATATCCCAGGTTAGTTTCAATTTCTCATAAAAACGAGGTAAATTAATTCTAAATAATTCCGCTGGATGCCGACGATGTAGCTTTAATTAAATTGAGAGAAATAATTTCAAAGCTGCTGTATTTGTACTAGGTTTGTGTTCTAGGTGGTGAACTGAAAACTAACCGAGTATAATACATACCGCGAAAGAGGCGAGAACGGAGAGAGAAAATTACTCCTAGAACAGGGCAATTTTACCGTGATACGAATGTACAAAACATTATAACCACTAACGTAATGAGGGGCCATAACAATAACAGAACTTTTCTTATATATTTTTTAGGGAGTTTTTTTTCGAGAAAAGCTTAATGCTGGCCACTATAAACGAGATAAAAGAGCTGTACGGGATCCTGCGGTATTTCAAATTGCGTTTCATCATTTAGAGGAACTAGGAGGAAAAGGAGAACCACTGTCTTTTTCTGCCATATTATTATGTCGTTTGCGGCCGTAAAGATTTGAAATGCGCCACGTTTCGTTCTTTAGTCGTTCCCTGGCATAGCGTTGATGGATTTTGCATTATTACATGTTCGAGTGGCAGTAAAATTCCGGCAAAATAAAGTTTTTTTAAGTAAAAGCTTTAACCGTTTTAGACGCCGCTCACAAAAAGCACAGAAACGCAAACATCGTAATCATCACAAAAAG
Source organism: Limonius californicus (assembly GCA_014611495.1). Classification (NCBI taxonomy): domain Eukaryota; kingdom Metazoa; phylum Arthropoda; class Insecta; order Coleoptera; family Elateridae; genus Limonius; species Limonius californicus. Next base: position 15,286 of record JABXWE010026030.1, read on the forward strand.
CAGTCGTAAGGGAGACATTATTTTTTGTGACATACCTTATGGAGTTTGCAAATTACTGCCGGTGTATGGCATGTCTTACTTTAAGGAAACATTTACCTTATCTATAGGATCAGAACGGGTCACTCGGTTGGTACCTAAAATAGTGCTAGAAATCTATATCGATTTGCTGTTAGAGCTTTGTTCTAATATATTTACCAAGTTATTTTGGTGTGGAAATGACACGACATTTTTTTTACTACTGAAAATAGCTGCAGATTCTTTCTTCCATTTTCTGACAGCTTAGAAATAATTTCATTGTAATAGAGCCCGGAAGAGATGGCAATTAACAAGAGCGGATTCGGAGAAAACTAAATACAACAAAATATCTAAAGATCTTAAACAACTGTTACAGAAAATTAAAAACGAATCTATCCGAGAATACCTAAGCAACCTATCCGCAACTGAAGCCACAGAATACTCTTTATGGAAGACAACCAAGAAGCTTAAAAGGCCCCAAGAAACCATACCACTTATAAACGATAATAATGGCAATTAGGCTAGAACCAATAAACAAAAAGCTGAAGCCTTCTCGAAATACCTCACTGAAGTTTTCCAATCTTTCCCTTCCATAACGAATTTCCTAGAAGAAGAAGACATACAAAACTTTTTGGAGCCGCTTTATCAAATGGATCTTCCACTCAAGAATATAACAAAAGGACAAATAGTAACTGTTATCTTTAGAGAAATTAACATGAAAAAGGCTCCAGGGTACGATTTAATCCCTGGAAAAGTGTTCAGAGAATGTATACAACAGTGTTTTATAGCATTAACCCAAATATTCAATGCAATTCTACGAATTCATTACTTCCCCAGCCAGTGGATGGTTTGCACGAATAATTATGATACCGAAACCAGGGAAAAATCCGTCAGAAATAACGTTCTACAGACCAATAAGTCTCTTGCCGCCGGTTTTTGAAAAACTACTCTTACATCGAATAATGCAAAATATTGATGACAGAAACCTTATACCCGAACATCAATTCGGATTTAGGATAGGACATGGAACCATTGAACAGGTCCATAGACTAGTGAATCAAATAAATAATACTCTAGAGCAGAAACAGTATTGCTCAGCCGCTTCTATCGATATAAGCCACGCATTCGATAAAGTATGGCATTCTGGATTATTCTATAAGCTCAAAACCTCGTTACCGTATACCATATATTCCCCTCTAAAATCCTACCTTACATACAGACACTTCTATATAAGTTATCAAGAGCTGAGCACTGACCTTTGTCCGATAAATGATGGGGTACCACAAGGGAGCATTCTCGGCCCAATTCTCTATCTAACCTACACGGCGGACTTACCAACGACTAGATTTACAACAACAACCTTTGCGGATGACACCGCTATCTTGGCGACGCATCACAACCACATCTGCAAAGTTACTACATCATCTTAACAAGCTCGAACCATGGCGAATAAAGATCAATGAAAGCAAGTCCACCCATATCACTTTCACTATGAGGAGGGACAGCTGCCCTCCAGTTACTCTGAATGGCTGGCAAATTCTCTTAGCAACTCAAGTCAAATACCTTGGAATCACCCTCGACAGAAGATTAACGTGGCGCACACATATATTTAATAAGAGAAAACAACTGAGCATGAAATTTAGACAGATTTCGAGGCAATAAACTCCTGCTGTATAAAGCAATCTTAAAACCTATTTGGATTTACGGAATCCCTCTCTGAGGATCGGCCAGCACATCAAATATCGAGATACTGCAGCGATTCCATTGTTGACGCTCCATGGTATATTCCAAATACAGCGCTATATAAAGACCTAAAAATAGGCACAGTGCGTGAAGAAATAACAAAATACAGTGAAAAATATAAGACAAAATTGCAAATACATATTGGTGAACTAGCTGTCAATTTGTTAAATGAAGGCAATGAAACCCGCCGACTAAAAAGATACAAATCGTCAGACCTGTTAGACAGATCTTTAAATTAATATTGTAATTAAAACCAGTGCATGTAAATTATGAAATAGTAGATATCCAATGGCTTATCTCCTCCATGACATGTAGATTGTAGGTATTATTCTTAAGCTTAGTATTTAAGTATAGATCATGCAATGTACTTATAGCCTGAGGCACTCCAGGCTGATTGTATAACAAAAGAAGTTATTAAAAAAAAGGTACTTCTGCTTAAAAGACAAATGTTTCTTAAACTATTGGTAACTCTTCGTGATTAAATGTTATATGTATTAAAATGGATGACAATGACGAGATAGTAGATATGATTTTACGAGGGTCTTCTTAAGTCCGAACCGTTTTGTTATAAACTGATGACAACTCCAAATCCTTGTTTTTACAATGAAAATATGATTTAAACTATTTTTACATATTCCCATTGCCAGCTAATCGTTTTTGAGATCAGGAAACGAGCTTGAGTATCCCCTGGTTGAAGAAATGTAGCCTCTTCCTTGAACCAGTCGGTTACAGTTTGGTGTACGTCGACATCGGTCTACCTGCGTTTTCCGCTCAAAAATTCTTTTAAATTCAGGAATACATGAGAGTGAAATCCGGACTGTATGGAGGACGGACCAATACCCCCTTATCGAAACTGTTTTACTGTATCTTGAGCAATGTGAGGATGCGCTCTATCGTGGGGCACACATAGCGAGTTGGCCGCGCCGATGGTTCTGTATAGCGCGCAGTTTTATAGTACTTTTCTGTTCTAGGCAATATAATGTCTACCCTGGCTGTATTCATAGACACACAGAGGGTGCTTCTGATATGACTAACTTCAATACCACCGAGGTATCCCTATTGGTTTTACAGTGTCTCCAACGCCGAGCAATACACATAAATGTAAATGTAAATAAAGGGTGACCTCAAGGCGGCCTATTGTCGCCACTACTATGGAACTTGGTAGTCTTAATAAGGCTGGTTTTTACATTCTAAGATACACAGATGATATAGCTATCCTGCTCAAGGGCAAGTATGAACAAGTGTCATTGTCATTGTAGATTTTGGGAGGGTGAGTTACGTATCTCACGTGCACTTAGGCCACAACGGTGGGCCCATTGTGCTGATTCCCCAGCAGCTCCCCAATTTGGGCATCACCCAAGCCATCCAATCCTTTGGATGTACTTGAGGACATCCGCAACTAGGGTGTTGCTGATTTCCGCCATAGCAGACAAAAAGTCTCCCAACATTGATCCTCTGATCGTTGCGATAGCACTCCTTGACCGTTAATCCGATCAAGACAGAGTTCCAAACTCTCCTAACCTTCTCAGAGGATGTCAGATCTCTAGGAGTCGTACTAATAAGAAACAACTGGGTAAAACACGTCAAAACAAAAATGGAAGAGCGAGTGTGGCTTTTTGACAGTGATGTCGTGCTATACATTGCTGTAATCAGCACATGCTTTGCTACGGAGCTGTATTGTGGTGGCCCAGAATCAGGCAAGCTACCACGGTAAACGAAATCTCATACATACAGAGACTGACCTGTCTGAAAATCACCGGTACGATGTGATTCACACCCACTGTGACGTTAGGGGTCAACAAATTATAGATACGTTAGTCGATAATTAAAGGTATCCATTTTAAAGGATAAAGTACTATACATTTATGAACTCCCAAGCGTGTAATAACGTTCTTACAGAAATATATCCTTGAGAGTTTCCCAATTACCCTAAATTGTGTAATTGTTTTATATTAAGAAGCAATGCATTACAAATTTCAATGAAATAGAATATGTAAGAAGAATTATAATCTATATATATATCCTCCTGATATCATACTTGTTCCAATAAATATCAGGAACGTATTTACTTTCAATCTTATCTTTTTCGTAATGGTACCTAACTAAGAAACATAATTTTTGTTTTCGACACCTTCAATTTAAGCTTATTATTTTTTAACAACATCAATATATTTCCACGTCACCATTAATCTTACATGTCTTATATTCTATATTAGCACTACTGCTGACAAAAGGTTACTGTAGAGCAGAGATTTATTTTTGACTAGCTAAAAATAATTAAATACGGCGATAAAGTAACAAGCTAATTATATTAGTTGGTTAACTACACTAAGCGACCAAGAAACTGTACCAAGTAAAGGGTTTTAGGAGAATGATAAATTACAAGTACCTAACCTTACCAAAAAGTGTCATTTCCGGTTTACATGTAAACATCGGCATTGTAACTGACAAAAAATTAATTTTGACTATGATTTGCACCATATTTAGATCAAAGTTAGAATTAAGTTAAGAACATGAATGTACGAGTATTCTGTCTGAAAAAACTGATAACATAGTTTGCTGTATTAACATTTTTTTTTTAATTCAGAAATAGCATTGGACTTAAAATTTGAAAAATTAAATTCATCTGAGAATTTCTTACACTGATCTATATATTAATAGTATGGTGCCAAGTAATTCGTAACTTAACTGTTGAGGGCACTTCAGAGTGAAAATTGTTGAAGTAGTCCAATTTGTTGCTTATGCCTTATAGATTCGAAATCCGCAAGTCGTCAAAAAATCGTCCTGTGCATAAGGGCACAAAATTTAAAATTCATCTGACTGCACATTCGATAACCTTAGATGGTAAAGCATATTATCCCGAAGTATCAAAATTATCTTTGTACGTTTTGTATTTTTAAAATATTAATGAATCCTGGGAAGCTAACGTTGTTTATAGGGAGAAAAAATCTTCTAATTCAATTTATTCGTTTCAGTACACCAGTGAAATCGGGATTTTTTTGGACTTTTTTCGCTTTACACGCGATTATTTCCCAAACTATCAACCTAGCACGAAAATTCATTCTTTATAAAATGTGTATTATTCTGTATGAAGGGTACTGGTTTTTAAATTTTAATTTTTAGAGTTATCTTAAACGAGATATTTTACTAAATGTAAAATATTGCAAAATAATTTCAAAAACCCACATGCACGCTGTCGATCTGTGACTCACGATGCTTCGCCTCTCCCACTGCTCTACGCCGCAGTAGCACCCCCGTGCTCGCCCCGTAGCGGCCCATGCCGCTCTCAATTTGGATACGGTTTTAAGACAATAATAATATTAAAAGAAACAAAAATAAATATTTATTCACTCTCAGAGTTATCTTCAATAAAAATAGTTTCTGATTGCTGATTATGGTTGACTACGCTATTTTTACATGATTTTTGGCCCATACAGTAACAGGAACCAATACAGTTCAAATTTTTTTTGCATGATCAGACCTTACTTGTACAATCTGAAATAAATGTTTATTATTTGATAATTATTATGTTAATGAATTAAAAATCAATCACTTCGTACCTTTTTTGCAACGACAAGTAGTTAAAATGCTGAGATCTCCAGGAACTGCTGCTTGTGTCTGGAAGGCTGGTACGATTTGATCATTTTCAATCATTCATCCAAATTGCAAAAGATTTGGCAATTCGGGTTGTGGTTCCAAACTACTGAGCCAAATTTTTGTTTGATAATATGCCCTCAAACAATGTTGTTTCAGACTATTTTCTGTTGGAGGCAATTTCTCTATTGTTTTAGATATTGCAAGTATTGATCTTAAATCATCGATGGAAGATATATCGGAATTATTGGTGTACAATGTTAAAACAAAGTTGTACATTTTTTTAAAATAATCTGTCATTAAATTCTTCAATAGCGACGCCTTTAAGTAACTCACAGTAAGACATATATATCTTCAGACAAAATTTTTTTCCGACTCCACTCAATTGGCCTGTCGTATCACATCCTGTCAGTGCATGAAAAGCAATTAGATGTTTTGGAAGTAACGGGTTCATACTAATTTTGTGAATTGGAATAAAACGAACTGAATTCTGGTTACCAACTTTCATCCATACTTCAGGTGTTAGATGTTTCTTGAAATGGGCTAATAAAACTAACACATCGGCATCTTTGGAGTTTATTATGCACCTCGTATATCCAGCCCTTTCAGCAGATAGAATATGAAGCAGAATTCTTATATCTGCTTCTTCATGGTTTGAGCTTAATAACTCATCTTGAACTTGAAAATTTGTTTTATAGTCTAAAACGGAAGAAAATCCACCACTTGTAGCGAACTCTACGTTAACGGTGTTGGAATAGGCAATCAGTTGATTCGACAGGAAATTAGTCAACTGTCTTTTATTAAAGATAGAATGAATAAATAAATGCCACTGATGCGGTAACGGTGTATCAGTTGTATCTATTATTCTATTAATTGTTGCTTCAGAGCCTCTTTACACTAGTGGATTTTTTAATCGATTTCTCCATATATTGATCAAAAACTACATCGATGTTTGATGGTATTACTACGGTTTTGTTTCTTAATTCTGCTAATTTCTCAGGATTGTAATTATTGTAGTAGACTAATTTATGTTCTAGTTCATCTATTTATTATTAGCAGACTCTAGTTCACAGTCTGTCATAATTAATTGTTCAAGAAATAAATTAGCAGCTTTTCTTGCAATATATTTATCTGCTACTTCTTGTTTGAAACCAACTATTTTTGCTCCATCTTCTAATCTGTCTATTTCAGTAACGATAGGTTTCAAATCTTCTTTCCATTTTTGTTTCTCATCATTAGGAACATATGAAACAAGTTTATCCATTTATGACTCAAAATTTTCTAAAGATTTACTAATTATTTCACATGATTCCTCATCTAAACTTCGGTTTCTACGAGTACCAGAGCTTTATGTTCAGCATTATCGAATAGTTTTTTATTTCTTATTTTATTTTTCTTCTCTTTTGTTTCCATTTGTTTCGGATTGTTCCCGTTTTACATGCAATTTTAATACAAACTGAATTTAGCCCCATATTTAGGAAATTTCTGGAAATACCTTTAGACTTGCAAAAATCTGTTTTGTAGATTTTTATTTAGGGTTGAATTGAGATATTCAATAGCAAAATTACGATTTCTCATTTGATCCCGTTTCATTGATATTTTTGGATATATTTAATTTTTTGTCTCTAGGAAAAGATTTGTAACTATTTTTGAATTGTTGTAGTTCAGATTGTTGTCTGATTTTTAATGGTGTGTAATATTCTGCGACGATTTTATTGTCTTTGTTATTGGTCGTGTTTATTATTATATAATAAAAAATTTATTTAATTACTGCAAGTTCGAATTGTAAAGTCCATATTCGTTAGTTACAAGTCTTCCAGAATTCA
>JABXWE010026031.1:0-19240 GCA_014611495.1 Limonius californicus
TCGAAATTATCTAAAATATATCAAATGAGCCATAAAATCATGAAAAACAATAACAAAATCTTACAATATACACATAAACATATCCTCCACAAGTATTAATAACAATATAATCAATAAGAACAAAATCATAACTCAAAATTAATATTTTCAACTAACTTTCCTCATTTATAACTAAATAAAATAATTCAACCAAACAAAAGTGCTTCAACACTTTCCTCAAGCAACATATAAATTATTTAAAACAATACTAATATCTTGCTAATTGATTTATTTATTTATAATTATTAAAAGTACTCAGCATCTTTTTGGCGCAATTAACGTGGGTCAAAAATATTAAAATAATTATTAAAAGTATATAATGTTTTTCACGAAAAATTGTTGAACATCCATATTTCGCTGTTAGCATCCTTTCCACTGTTTAAGTGGAATTTACTGTAGATGAGATTTAAATTCTCATCACAATCTTAACTGTCCGATTGAACAGTTCCACCCTGGTGTTGAATCCAGACATCAATAGCGGTACAATTTGAATATGTGATTGGGTATTCTAAAAGAGTTTAGAGAGGCTTTTATAGGACCGGTGGTTGCGTCAAATGTATTAAGGGGTTGCATACTCTTTGCCCGCATTCTTGGGAGAACATAACATAAATTTACAATTTTAAATGTACAACCACTACCTACATATGCACTGAGAAAACAAGAACGTCGCAGCAGGTAATTTAGAAATTTTAATAGGTAAGATTTATTAAAATTCTACAAACGTCAACTACAATTACTAACTATAGCTAATCATATATTGAAATCTTTGTACAGTAACATCTCTAGTACAGACACCAGGTTAAAACATTTCTAATAGTTCTAGATAATTGTATCAAAATCATTACGATATCATAAAAGAATACTATTAATGATAATATGAATATCGTATTAACATACATATTTTTACACAATAGGACGCGAAATAGTTCCATAAGCATTTACAACAGCAATTTCAATAGAGTAATATATAAATTGCAGTTCTATTTTGTACACTCCGTTGGGGACAAGCGGTGGAAACTTGGACGGATCTGGGGCCCAGTTACACATGTGATGTTTTCTCTAAATAGAAAAAAAACTCAGTTACATTAAATATTGTAAAAATTAAGCAGTATAGTTTACCAGGCGCAGTCAATTTTATTAAATTAAGTATTACAATTAAATGCCAACGTATTAAACTCTAGAAAATTTCAGCTTATCATATTATACGATCATCTATATATGAAATTTAAAAGAAATATTTAATACTTTTAAACCTTCATCAATGGGCATCCGGTGAAATTTCCACACTTGGTAAATGCAGCTACACCAAAGGAATTCGCAGCCAAAGCTTTACAAGCATCGGCGGCAAAGTGCAACGGAAATATTCGATACTCGTTACTCAGAAATGTATAGGCTTGTACTATAACCTGTGACAAATTGTTTATTAGAAGGAAATAAATAGTTACAAGATATTCAGATTTGATCTTACCACTACGTCGTTACCAAGGTCACGGTTAAGAGTAAAAGACATATTTACGACGGCTGTAGTTCGATTACATTTAAATGTCACAATCGAAGCTTCTTTCGCAAAGTTTTTATTGTAACTAACCAATTCTAGACGTTCGAATTTTAGATGGTAATCGGTTTGCTGAAACTAAATTCTATAATTAATGTTAGGTTGAGCAATTTCTTATTGCATAGTCGCCATAAATACAAAACTCCGAGTTTACTATTTTCGTAAAATTTGATATTTGTTATTGTGAAAACAGTGGCAGCTTAGAAATTGACCCAGTAGTTTGCTTACAGTGAGCGTTTAAAAAAAGCAATTTTGCGAAAAAATGAAAATGTCACATGAAGGTTTTCGTTGGATGATTTATTACGATTTTAGTAAAGGCCTAACTCAACAACAATGCATAGAATCGCTTCGTTCAACTTTTGGTAATGAAGCTCCATCAGAAAAGACTGTTTTACAGAATTTCGTCGTGGTCGTGCGTCCGTCAATGATGAATTTCGTGAAGGTGGACCAAAATCGGTTGTTATTCCAAAAAACATCGATACTGTGGACATGATTGAAGAAGATCGGCGTGTGACTTACAGTGAGATAGAGGCATTCTTAGGCATATCAAAGACTGCTGTGAGAAAGAATGTTCCCTATGGATTGCGCATAATTTGACCGAAGCCCTTACAACATCGTAACAAGTGACAAAACTTGGATATATTCATATGAACCGGAAACTAAGCAACAATCTACTGCTTGGGTGTACCAAGATGAACCGAATTCCACAAAAGTTGTTCATTCACGACGCACTTCCAAGAAAATAATAGCTTGTTTCTTCGGTTGTACTGGATATGTCGCGACCATTCCTTTAGAGTATCATACAGCACGTTAAACAATTGATTATTTGAAGGAGACCAACATCGAATTAATGTCTCATTTCCCGTATTCACCTGATTTATCGCCTAACGACTAAAACAGCTTGTTCTAAAAAAAATTTTCTTTCCGAGTTTTTGCAAAAACTTAGAAGGCCGCCCTCGTACATATTATTTTTAACGTTAGATAAACATATTAACTGAAAATTGAGAGTTAATGGTTCATCACGGCTGATAGGAAGCACTGCTGCAAAATGGGTGCCTCCACTAAATTCTGAGAAGCGCCTGCGGTGGTACATCTAGTACTTTGGTCAACAACTCTTACTTCCACGTTCACGTCGTAATCGTTGGCTATAGTCGTAATCGACTGCAATTGACGGAAGGCGGCTAAAGACGAAGTGCGTCGCCTCAGAATTGGAATCTTTAGGCTAAGTCAGTAAACCCTAACAAAAAATCATGGTCTTCTAGGAATAATGTTGGAATCAGATACTATGAAATCTTTTAAGATTGCTAACTGTACGAATGATTAAACTCCGGTCAATTATTCCGAATTGCTTTGAAAATTTCCAACTCTTGATTGGAAATTGAATGTCAAGAAGACGAACCTATGTTTAATCAAATTTGGATTAAATTAATGCTACAAAATCGCTTTCATTCAAAACCTTTTTCCATTTTAACTATTTAATGATTACAGGATGTCGTGAAAACGCGTCCTCAAAATTATGAGTTTTGCATTTATCTAAATTTCCGTAAAAAATGTGTTATATTTTAAATCAATTCCATTTTACTTACATTAAGGTTCAGCTCTGCAGCACATCCAATAATAGACATCCGGAAACCAGTAAGCAATATTGCGTACAAAATCAACATTGTTAGTAGTCTTTCAAATTTTCAAAGTTGTATTCCAGACTGTATAACGAAGACAGCTCTCGTATTACTACCATAAACCAATGATTTAGTATTCTGGCTTCAGCAGGTGTAGCAAATGACTTCTCCTAACAATGCTAATGACATGTTCATTTCCTGTTTTAATTAATGTAAACTGAACTAAAGAAATATATCATCATCATCATCAGCATTAAGGATTAAGTTAGTTTGGCTTGTTCCGTTTTCATATTTACAGTTGATCTTTCCATCTCCTTATTGGACGGCCTACATCTCTTCTTCCATGGAGAGTATAATCCAAGATTCGCTTTGGTAGGCGCGTGCCGTCCATTCTTAATATACGTTGGTATCATCGTTCTCTGTAATTTACAATTACTTCGTTTAAATTAAATATTTGGAGCTTATTTTTGACGTCTATGTTTCGTTGATGATCTTGTAATGTGTAACCAGCTACAAATCTTAAAAGCCTCATTTCAGCCGCTTCTATGCTTTGTTGTAGTTGTTGAGTGATGGACCAATTTTCGCAGCCATATAGGAGGGTGGAAACTGCCATTACTCTATAAAACTTTAGCAGGGTCTCTTTACGTGTATATTTCAATGCCCTTTTTATAGTTCCGCATAGGTATTGAAACCTATTTATTTTTGTTTTGATATCGCCTGTATTATTCTTATATGAGATGTTGTAGACGAGGTAATTAAAGTTATTCACCTGTTCTAATGTTTTGTTATTTAGGACTATCCGCCAAGAGTTTCTTCGGAAACGGGAAATTTCGAGTGTTCTTGCAGTCAGAAACAAAATTTCCGTTGTACGACATTTTAACAATGCAACAGCTTAGTGAAGAGAGTCACGGGGTTAATGGCTGTAATCCGACAGAGGTCGAGAGAACAATTTCACTGAATTTTCTTTAATAAAGCGTAACACAGGCCAAAAAATATTCAGCCCCCAGGCGAGAAAAAAAAAACGATAAAGTATCTTAATCTAGCAGAGACGCTGCCAAAACAATTCCGGCTCAAAGCCACGTGCGTTCCCCCTCAGACATTTGGGCTGACTTTTGCAGTACTTGTCGTCGGCGCTGAGGTCTTCGCAAGCAACCGGGTCTAGAGGAGATCTTAATTCGACTACCAAAAAAAAAGTATTTCACCATATTACGAAATATGTTGCAAGAATTCAAGAACAAAATCTTCCACGTGGAACTTCCGGGAAGCGCAGGAATTTCAAGGCCATTCTGCAGACAAAGAACTCTAAGAACTGTTTTCAATCGCCGCTACAGACTAAACATACTTGTCAGTAGTAGAAGTAATCGACTACGGAGCGGCCAATAAAATATAAGACTTTAATCCGTAAGAAGCGACAAAATCAAACTAACGTATCAGACAGTATGCCCAACCAAACGCTACCGTTTATTACGAACCGAATTTGCAATATACAGAGAATTTTTATTTTTAGTATACACTGCCTAGGTATACTTTTAAATAGAACGCGTCAAATACGCCTATTGAGTAGGCAACCAACTATACAGACAACTAAAGCATGCTGTGGCCAACACAATCAAATTAATTCAAGGTTCAAAAATTAAATTAGTCTTTATTTAATGTCTTCTTGAGATTTTTATACAACCATGTACAGTAAAGACGAAAAAGTGGAAGTTCTAATGTGGTATCAGAATGGTAACAGCGTAAGAACTGCAAGAGACTTATTTTCACTAAAATATCTAGAAAGACCTTTTCCTTGTATTCGAACCATACAAACAATTGTTAGAAAATTTATATCAGAGGGATGCGAAATAAATTCCCATAAAATAAGAACTAAAAGTAATCACGTTTTAACCGAAGAAATGAAATTAAATATTTTATTCTACGTTGAAGAAATCATAATTAATAGTTATAACAAAAAATAATAATTAAAAAAAGTCTGCGATGGCCGGCAATCGAACCCGGATCAACTGCTTGGAAGGTACCTATGATAACCATTACACCACATTGCCGCTGATGTATTTCTGTTGTACAAAGGAAGTACAATGTCCAAAGACCTTACAGAAACATTACCCTGTCGATTTTTGTATTTAACCAATAAGTCATCATTTGCGTCCTATATACAGGGTGAAATACTTATTTAATATAAACACTGCATCAACATAACATTCATACTCAAATAATTCACAACTGCAGTGACGTTTGCTCCTGTTTTTTTAGTTGTCGGTATAGTTGGTTGCCTACACAATAGGCGTATTTGACGCGTTCTTTTTAAAAGTATACATAGGCAATGTATACTAAAAAGAAAAATTCCATGCATATTCCGGCAACAGCCATGGTAGTATTCTCTTACTATGAAACCTATGGTACCGCGAATTCAAAACTTAATACCTTACACTCAGTAAAGACAACCTATGTTCTTATCTCAACAACCAAATCAAGATAACATGCAACAAAATACATTACAAAAAAATAATTTGATGCACTAAATGCAGATGAATAAATTGAAAAGACAAGGACAATGCGGGAGAAAATCAAAACTCCCAAAAAGCACCCCATCTTTGTATCTGGAATAAAAAACTGCAAACCTCCTATTGACCTATTACAGGGAATCGCCGAAAATAATAAACCATGAAAGCGACTAGCAGAGAGGATATAAAAATAGGTAAAACCGATAAAGTATACACTACTATGATCAATGCTTTAAAAGAAAAAACACAGATTTTCATACTGATAAACCGAAAAGCGTGTGGAATTTCCGTGCATTACTAAAAGGGTTACATTCATCAACAGATATAGAAGAAGTAAAACAAGAGCTCCTACTGATAGAACACATTGTGACAAATATTTGGAATATAAAGCAATATGAAACCTATGTTTTATATTGACCTGCAGCAAAACGAAAATTACAAAGAAATTTACAAGCTTAACCTCATTATGAACTCGTGGTACAATTTGAAGTTCCACATGTTAAAAAAGTAATTCCACAATGTACCAGATGTCGAAAATCATACAAAAAATTTCTGCAACAGAATCCCGAACTGCGTGAAATGTATGCTACAACACTTCACCAGTACATGTCCTAGAAAAACTAGAGATAACTAAGTTAAATGTGTGAACTGTGGCGGCGATCATCCCGCAAATTATCACGGATGCGTAGTGTTCAATTGCAGTTAACTAAATTTCCTCCTTTAAGATGTTACGGGCTAAACGAGCTTTTTCGTCGACCCGCAACAGGATATTTGGAAAAAGGCCTACAGCTTAGCTCAGAGAAGTAGGGGAGGTTCACGGAAACCGCTTACGGGAGGGAAATCTTTCTAGTTGTGTACAGGCTAGGTCGAAATTAACCAAAATTACCAGTTCTCGTGGAAGGCCGAGAAGCCAGCAGCTTACGGGTATCGGACTCACTTTTAGTGTGCCTCCTCCTGTATATAAAGCTTGCAAAGTTCATGCACATAAAGATAAAAATACACAAAAATAAAAGATGTGGTACATTTCAAGACAAATATAGTTCAACTTCTTTTTTTTTTACTGACATGATACAAAAATTATAACGATTACATGGAAAATGGTAATATTTATGCTTAAACAATACAAGATTTTGTTGGAACGTTTGAACTGAAAACGGCTGGCCGGCAGTGGCTTGCGATATATAACGTCTTAGAACAAATCTACGCAGTCAGTGGCGTCGGGGTTTACAATTTAATACAATTAATGATTACCCTTTACTTAACCAAAAGAAGAAAGAAGAACTGGCGACTGAAGGGCGCCTTACGTCGTATTTTTTTAGAAAAGGTGCACTTGAAACTTCAAGATTAACTCGGAAACAGTTTTCACCACACAATTAGAATTTCTCCTACCTTAGTGTTGTTCGGTAGGGAGCAGAGAGGCACAACTGGGGTATTCCTAAATCTTCGGGAAGCGGGAAAAATTCGCTGGTATGCCTCTGAAGATTGGATGGCTTCTGACAGGGCTTTTTCGACGTCGAGAGTGAAGCCGCCGCTGGACGCGAGGATCACTTAAAACAGCTCGAAGAACAAAACTTCCATGGGTTTGCTCGCTTTATCCGACACAGTCGAGAAAACAATTTCACTGAACTGTTTTTACACTAAGCTGACACTCTGCTAATATTTTTAATCCGACGCAAGTCGAAGATTCTTTTGCCTAACGCAGAAATACGAAACGATAACTCAATTAGCAAAAAAGCTGCGACAAAACCCGGTATCCAAAATTTCCATGAATAGGCCAATACAATTCTATCAATTTGAAATTTTAAATCGCTAGGTTTCTAGTAGAAAGCTAAATGGTACGAGTTGATATGGTCTTTATATACGATGGCGTTAAAACTAATGTCTTGCAATCACGACGTCTTTATGGCAATACTTTTGTAAATTGTTAACTATCTCTCCATCGGGTGTTTGGTAACCTTTTTTAACATCCGAGGGACATTGATTTCTCTGACAAACATAGTTACGAATGCAAGAAATATTTAGTCAATCTCTTTATACAAGAAAATGCTAAATTCCCAGATTTCACTATTATTATCTTATTCACTGATGAGGTCGGATTCTCAATTCCCATAACAGCCACATGTGATCGAATTATAATCCTCACGCTCTTATTGAATGTAGGTTTCAACGGCAATTTAGTTTGACTACTCATTTTAAAGAAGAGGGTAATAAGACCGTTTATTCTACCATATAGACTATCAGCCCTCTCATAAACTTTGCCAGTATTCTTGGAAAATGTAGCTGCAACCATAGATTCACTTTTCGTTGATAAACCATGTTGCACCTAAGCAACGCTTAAACGAAGCAATTCGTAGGCAATGGACAGGATAAGAAGGTTCCGGTTCATAGTCTCCTAAATCTTCTTTTCAATTTTTGTGTTTGGGGTTGTCTAAAAAGTTTAGTGTACGTTACTTTAAATAAATATGCCGAGTGGGAGTGTCACCAGAAACAAGTATATTTGATGCGAGACATTCTTAAGGACGGGATGCCCTCTAAAAGTAGATGCGATAGAAAGTGTCCTATTTGGCACAGTCGTTGTATGGACGGGTTTCCAGGAAATGGGGTAATTTGGTAATTACTGCTGTGGGTACCAGGCCACAGCAACATCGATGGTAACGAAGAGGCGGACTTGCTGGCCAGACAGGGTTCTAATGGGCACCCGTTCGGACTAGAACCAGTTCTCGGAATACCACAATACAATGCAAAACTGGAAATGAAGAAGTGGGTGAAAACCCAATTCGCTCATGACTGGTGGTCGCAACAAGGACCTAGGCAGGCTAAACTCTTTATTGGAGAGGAACCCCTACCAACATCCAAAGAGCTTGTAAGTTTAACAAGAAGCAAATCAGGACCATACAGAACTCCTAACGGGCCACTGTCACCTGAACAAACATAGGATCAGCATTATAGACGATCCCGCTTGCAGATTATGCCATGAAGAGGAGTAATCCTCTTGTGCCAATGCCTCAGACTTATGAGGCTGCGGCATAAACATCTTGGGGCTGGAATACTGGAACTAAAAGATTTACTGCCCATCCCCTTAAACCAGCTGCTAGCCTTTGCGCTGGGCACTGGGCTCTTTGGGGACGAGCCCTTCCAGGGTGGACCGCACAATGGGCCTTTGGCCAGAGTGTTGCGCGTGATAAACCTGCACCGCTTTAATACAAGGCTTGGGAAGATTCAAAATTTAATTTTCAAGACCGCAATTGTGGAACTTTAGATAGTAGTGATACGAACTCCAGGGAGTTATTCCAATTTTTATGCTAATTTTGTTGAGAAAGTTCTTTTCGCCAGTTTTACATCCTTTGGCGCATACGCTACGGCCGAAGTTATCTATCGTCAATTAAAATAAAGGAGGCCCTGGTGATATTTCGACGCGATTGGAGTTTATCTTTCATATGCAGAATACAGCTGATGCAGCGCAGTTCGAACTATCAGTAGCGTCGATAAACATTACAAGTGTGTCCGTTCCGATTATACAGGGTGAATAAAAAGTAAGGAGCATCAATGCTACAGCCTTAAATAATAACTTTAGGAAAAAAGTTTCTAACAAAAGTTTCCTATCAAGTTCTTTGCCATAATTTGGCGTTTTTCATTTTTTTTGGATTGTCACATGTTTAAGCTATGACGTCATCGACATGAATTTAAAATGGCAACGTAACTTTTTATGGCATGACCAGTTAGTGCTTTTTATTCTCTACACAGCCATGTAAAAATATCATACATATGCATAATACAAATTTCAAGAACAATCACGATAAACATTTATTTTTGTCACTGGCAACATTTTTCATCAGGTACATTTATTGCAAGATAAACAAAAGACGATTTTATTCACCCTGTATATAATTCTTGAATAAAAGTTTAGTTGTACTAGGGAGATTTGGAAAGTTGCAATTTCAACCAGGAAGGGGTCGTCTTCGACATTATTCTTTATCTATAAATTGATGGTTGGATAATTAAGTTTTATATTTACTGTGATTGCACTTTCAATCAAAGATACGTTTTGTTCTGGTTCTTTTGTTCTTGTGTTTGTCAATTGGTGTAGACAAATCAATTTTTTATTTCGAACTCAACAATTAGGGGGAATATCGCGAAAAGTTTTGATTTTGATTAACGAGTGCGTCGGTACCTAATACTATCATTTAGGTATTTGTAATCTGGGTATTTGGTTCGTGAGGCCTCGACAAACTTTGAATAATTGGCGGGTTTGGTTAGCGTTTTGAATATGAGGGTTGAAAGCTGATGTAATGCTTCAGTATTCATAAGTAATTTCGCATTATTATATTATTAGACGGAAAATAAAGTTTGGTAACTTGATATTGTAGTGTTTTATTGTGTATTGTTGTATTATACCCCTTTTCCTGTACCACATTGAGCAATTGCCGAAGCAAGGTAAGTTCGAACTCCAGGAAGGTTCGTGTTTTACATCGTGTTATCCTCAAGGGGGAAGAATAATTTAAAACAGGTGGCGCCTAGGCTTATCTACCCTCCCTTCTTCGACTGCAGCTAGTCGAACCGTGTTCTTGACGCCTGGTTCTTGCAAAGGGGATTTGAGTTGGCTGAATTGTTCCTAGTTAGTATTGCTCTTTTTTTGTTCCTATGCGTTACAATGTTTGCCTTTATTTCATCCGATTACTCCTTGCCATCTGTTTTACTGCAAGAGGGTAAGTTACTTACTTCTCTAAGAAGGTTAACGCTCTAGGAACATAACCTACATTTGAAGGTAAACAGAAAACGGAATATGAATGAGATTATAAACCTTGGCCAGTTGACCAGAGATGCCTAACAAACATAAAAACGCTGATTGGATGAAAACACATTTAAAAATTAAATATTTAAAATTTTGATACTCTTTCGCTTTTGTTTTTAGAAATGCTAATAGCCAAAATTTTCGTAATTTTATTTAGGCTTGCACCTGCTTAGCAATGAATATATGATTCTATGTAAAAGTTTTAAGTACCACTGAGATGTGTGACAAGAAAATTACTGTTTATTTTTGGCTTTATAAGATAAGTACTTGTGTCCGTTAAAGCCATTAAGAATAATAACCGCTGGGGCGCTGCGGCAGATACTTTACTGCGAGAAATCAAAAATGTTTACGATAGTAAGATCGGGCATTTTTGCAATCGTTTTCTTGTACGTTTTAGTAGAAATTCAATGCAATTACACACCTACAGTTGTTATCGTGGGGGCTGGAGCTGCAGGCGTCGCCGCTGCTGTTAAACTATTTGAAAATGGCATCACCAATATCACCATCCTAGAAGCTGAAGGGTATATTGGTGGAAGAATTCGCAGCATAAAGTTTGGAAATGCTATGGTAGATTTGGGAGCCCAGTTTTGCTATGGGAGAAAAGACAACGTTGTATATGAATTGGTCGAAAAATTAGATCTTCTGGATGTTACTGAACTTAAATTGACTCTATACCATTCGTCTTCCGAATTTGGTGAAGATGTACTTCAAGACGAAGAACTTTATAATTTGTTCCATAGCATTTATGCTGAAGATAGAAAAGGTGACGAGGTTTCTTTGGGTGAATATATGTTAAGAAGGTTAGTGTATAATATGGTAAATATTTATTAGGGAGTTATCATATAGAATGTAGAATATATAAGTTTAACCAACAAACTGACCCTAACCATATCTAAGTAAATTTCCTGTTTTTTTTAAGGATTTATTTAATAATTCGTTTTGTTTCGTAGTTCAAATTTCTAAGAGAAGAAACCCAGACAAAAATTTTGTCTGTCTAGACGTCTAACTTTTTAAAGTTCGATATGTAGATATTAATTTTGTATCCTTTCCACCTGGCTCAACATTTCGTTTGCCCCAAACTCTTTGCAGCTAGAATGAACCCATCACATCACAAAAAATCTGTACAATATATGTCCGATTACCGTTTGACATATAGAAGTATATTCTCAAACGAAACTTCATGGAACAAATACCGCTACTACGAAATCTTAATACAAAACAGACATTAATGTAATTAGTTAGCAGTTACGCATATTTACAAATACATCCCTTACATATCATAGTATAGCTAGTTTATTTGTTGATAGTTTGTATTTCTCATGAAGGTAGTAGAATGTCATAAACAATTTTAGCGGTTTTTATTACTAGGACTTAGATGTCCTGTGGTGCAATAGCTACTGATCATATATCTTCCTTCACGATCTACCTTTTTTCGTTTCGTGAAAGCTTCGCTTTCTAATACGTGCTTCGTTATTCTTCCTTCTGGTAATCTGACGATGTGTGCAAGCCATCGTAGGCGTTATCTTTTTGCAATGTATTATATTGTAGAGTGTTTGTACATTTCCATAATTTCCTAGTTGGCCCATCTCTTCCATATTTTTTCTTCCTTTACCCCTCCATATATTTTTCTGAGTAACTTGCGTACCTATGCTCCCATTTTTTTGCTAATTATATATTGAGGATCTACGTCACGCACACATACACTACTGGTGGGCGTGTGACTGTTCTATTACTTCTTATTTTTGTGTTGCTTAATACTTCTCTTGATTTCTGTATGTCCATTACAGCTCCAGCACTTCTACTTCCATTAATCAGTCTCTTATTAACTTCCTCTTTTTCTTCATTCTTATTTATTGAATTCACTCCTAAATACTCAAAACTGTTCACTATTTAAAAATTGTACTGCTTTCCTCCTCTAGATGTTACCATAAAGACTTGTCCTACATTGGTGTCGCATCTCCACCATCTTCATATATTTGGTCTTCAGTTCATCTATATCTATCAAAACCACATACCTTTCATTTTTAAACTTCGGAGAGGTTCTTTTAGTTTTCATTTTTGGGTCAAGATCATCAAATCATTGATGTTTGTGAGAGTATATTGTGCTCTTCCTATGTATGTTTTGATAACGTATTAATTTTTATAGCCAACCCTTATAAAACCTTTAATGATCATTGTATGCTGTATGTGTTATTGATAATGTGTTCTTTTAATTTTTAAGATATAACGAAAGTATCGTCTCATACTACAAGGACGATCTACAAAAGCTACAGTACGCCTTAGAATTTCTCCAGTTCTACAGAAAGCACATTTTGTCAATGGAAGGAGCATTTTCGTGGTTTGATATATCCGCTAAAAGTGACTTTAAGGAATGCGAAGGAGACCACCTGTTCAACTGGAAGGGCCGTGGGTATAAAACCGCATTAGATGTTTTAATGAGGGAGTTTCCACTTCCAGACGAAAGATTACCTATTAGAGAAATGATTCACTTTTATAAAGAAGTCATTAAAATTGTATGGGATAAAAAATATTCCCAAAAGGCAATCGTTGCGTGTTCAGATGGTACCGTTTACAAGGCAGATCATGTTATATTTACTCCCTCCTTAGGTGTGTTAAAACATGATTATACAACCCTTTTCCAACCTTCAATACCGCAGAATAAAGTTAACGCTATTCATGAACTTGGTATAGCTGGAATTAGCAAAGTTTTTCTTCATTTCCCAACGAGATGGTGGCCAACTGAAAATTTTACCGATTTTACGTTTATATGGACTAACAAGGATACGCAACTCTTACTGCAGGAATTTTTGGAAGGTCCTATTGAGGTTGGTTAATTTAGATGTAGAATAGCAATATATCTAACGTAGGCTACGTTAAGTTTACCAGTAGGGTAGCCTGATGGTGTAGTAAAATACAGAATTCATTCTGGATATTTTACATAAACATAATTTCCATGATCAGTCTAACACATCTGAATTGGCTATTGTTTTATGGTACTTTCCACTTTGGTTTGGGTGGGGTAGTAGATTGATTAATGTCGAAAGGAACTAAGTCAAGGGCGTAGTTGTACTTATAAAGCTTGTTCTGCCTAATGGTTTGTTGTTGAAAAACATGATGTATAGATTTAGCTCTATTAAGCAATTTACTAGCAAATTGTTAATTTCGTACATGTTTGTTATGTGCATCTATGCAACAATACAATTACCTCCTTCATGGGGTGTAGAGCCTCACCATTAATATTATTATTATTATTATTATTATTGCATGTCATAATTTAAATTTATTTATTCCATGGCCTTTTCCATTCCATCCTTTCACTTTGTCCTTGGTCTTTCTCGTCTTCTTCTCCTGTTTGGTATTCAGTTCAAAAAGTTGATTTGGTAATCTCTCATCTGGCACAATGTGTCTTTCCTATAGAATATGTTAATGTTATCTCATTTTATTCTGCTATTTCTGTCTCCCACAGCATCCTTTTCAGTAACTATTATCCACTTCGTTTATTTCAATCAATTTTCTCAACAATTGTCATCCTTAAATTTGTTCACTAGAACAACCTAATTGTCCGCAAATAATAAAGTTTCTTTCCTCAATTTGTATACTCATTTTGTTCACTCATTTGATCCATTGCTTTAGAACTGAGTTGAAATGTAACTATTAATGTTAAGATGAATTGGGCATATTCAAATAGATGGAGAATCCGTGCAGAAGTCGAACTGAATAGCGAAGAGTGCTTGAGTAGGCCAGGGCTGTAGTACCACGATGATGACAACTAATCGCAAAACCCTCTGCTTTTCCCATTGATTTTCTACTAGCTGTCTTCTTTCCATGTCCAGTCGAGCTTGTGTAGTCCAATCTTCGGTTGACCAGCACCTCCTTTTCTTCACTGGTAATGCCATGCCTTTACTTTTAGTGAATCTCTGTCGGATGCTCAGCGTCTTAAATAACATATCTCTACGTTGTAGTGAGTGTCCCCCGGTAGAAATAAAACCATCCCGTTGTAAATATATATTTGACATTAGTGGATACTGGAAGATTCAAGAAAACTGTTCGTTGTTTTCCACGTTGGACTTTAGTACAACCGAAACTTCTGTGTGTTTTTAAGGATAATTAAATAGATAGACCAAATAATTCGTGCCATAGACTCATCTAGTAAAATTGCAAATAGTAACCTAGATGCTGTCTTTCAACGAAGTACTGGAAGTTGATAACTGTTGGCATCGTAGGTACAACAATTATATCTGATTCAGCTTCTGGGAAAAAGTAGCAAGTCAAGAAAATTTGCACAACTTTTCTTCGGACATGTACGAAAGGGAACTTCCTATCGATTCCCAGGAACTAGAATATCGAATCCGTATAAAAAGCAATATTTAATTGTTTAAAAAATAGATATTCCAAACATTTGAAAATTATGCGTGAAACGTATAACTCATAGCCACGTATCATTTACCAGTGAGTTCTTACGAACCAAACGAGCTTTACCGTCGACCCGTAACCGGATAGCTGGAACAGGCCTACAGTTTAGTTCAGAGGAGTAGGGGGGTTCACGGAAATCGCTTACGGGAGGAAATCTTCCTAGTTGTGTACAGAATGGGTCAAAATTAGTGGGCACCACCTTCCAAATACAGCTGATTGTGGGTCCTCGCGGAAGGCCGAGAGGCCAGCAGCTTCCGGGAATCGAACTCACGTTTATTCTGCCTCCCTCCTGTTTATAAAGCTTGCAAAATTCGTACACACACAAATACAGAATGCACAATAATAAAAGAGGCAGTAAATTTTAACACACATAAAATTAAATTATTGGAAATGACAAAAATACAAAAGAATGACAGCAAATGGTTACATATTACAAGCTCTTAATTTTAATTTAAACGTTCAAGAAAAAAACTCACCGCCGCTGGCGTACGTCATTTACATTTTCCAAACACCTACGTGGCCAGTGACGCCCAAGCTTACAGGAACGACACAGTATATATAAAAAAAATTACTCTACACTTTGTAGTAAAGGACAGTCGGCAACTGAAGGTCGCTTCTTGTTACATAAGAAAGGTTCAATCCCTTGAAATTTTGCAAGTTGACGCGAAAAAGGGTTCTTTCTTCACAGCACAAAAAAACGTTAGGATGAAACATTGGTTGGTACGCCTCTGGGAATTAGATGATTTCCAACGTTGAGGGCGGCGGGAATTTCAGACGACTGCAACACAAACCACAGCTCTAACAATCACACCTTCACGGGTTTAATACGCTTATATCCGATCTGAGATCGAAGGAACAATTGCACTCAATTGTCCGTACACAAGGCTTTACGCTGCTAATTTTTATTTATATCCGACTTGGTCGAGCTAATAATTGCCTACAGCAATTTACGATACGATAGAATTCAATATAGCAGGAGCCGTGAATAACCCGATTTTTCTAAAACGTCGGTCTGGGCCCAAAGATTATTGCCTACTGACTTCTTCCCCGCGCCGCCAAAAACATCACCCAAGCCTACTTTGTTCTAGAACAAATTGACACGTGCGTCTTCCGAGAAAAGCTAGAAAAGCTTAAGAAGGCAATATTTTGAAAGCTAGCGCTGCTAACAAAGTAATTCCTGGAAAAGTTTTCAGCCGCTGCGAACAAATATCTCAAGCGAAAGTGACCTCGTCATAAATTAAATATTTCAAAATAGTGAAAATTGTAATCAACATAAAAATGGCAATTAAATAACGTTTTTAATTCCTAAGAAGCGGCAATTAGAGCATGACTCTAATCTAGACAGAGTGGCACAATTTCAAATGAACATAACAGAGCATGGGCTTATATAAAATTACAAATAGAGAAGACATGTTTTAAGAAGTCGAAAAATACCACAGATACTTGTATACAAGCCGAATAGAACTAAACGAAGAGCAAACAGAAGAAAATACAGAATATTGTATGCGAAGACATACCAGAAATAAAGGACGAAGAGATAATTTCTGGGCCTAAAAATACTAAAAACACTTTAAGCTGCTTGGCCAGATGAAATACTACCAGAAATGTTCAAAGAAAAAGGACCGAAACTAAAGACTAAATTGATACAACTTTACAATAAATGTCTGAAAAAGTCAAATGCCAACACGTTGGCTAGAAGCAAAAGTCATCATTCTCTACAAAAGGGTGCTAATAGAAATTTCAACAACTACTGAACCATCGCTCTCCTCTCCCACAGAAAACTATTGAAAGAATACTCACCAACAAATCAACTACGAAAATAGATCTCCAACAACCTCGATAGTATTTTCTGAGAAATGGAATGGACGGATATAGACAACAACA
This sequence comes from Limonius californicus, assembly GCA_014611495.1. NCBI lineage: Eukaryota > Metazoa > Arthropoda > Insecta > Coleoptera > Elateridae > Limonius > Limonius californicus. The sequence continues at coordinate 16,807 of JABXWE010026031.1, forward strand.
TAGATGCGAACACTTCATCAGCTCAGATTCGCCGAGGACGTTATCTTCATAAATAACGGTCCTCAAGAACTACAAGACATGATTCTGGAATTGAACCATCACTCCAGAAAAGTTGCCCTCAGGATGAATAGTAATTAAACAAAGATAATGGCAAATATATAAGCAGATATAAATATACTACTGGAAGGACAACAAATAGAAGAGGTCAGAAAAGTACGTGGGACAGAAGATGACCACCAATAAACACCACATGAGCGACCAAATAATTAGAAACACCTCTTTCTCTCCTGGGCGGCCTTTATAAAGCAAAAACAAATATTTATGTCGGACACACCCCATAATTAAATCAGAAACATAAACAACCAATGAGTACTCCCAATCCTCACTTGCGAAGCGGAAACTTGGAGTCTCATGGAAAAGATGCAAGCAAATTTTCTACAGCTGAAAGAGCTCTTGAGAGACTAATCTAGATCAAACTTAGTGGTAAGAGAAACATCTGGATCAAGAAACAGACTAAGCTGATACACGTTATCGAAAAAGCAGCTGAATTGAAATGGAAATCGGTCGGCCATGTAGCACGAAGAACAGATAACAGGTGGACGAAAAATACTACTCGAATGGATACCCAGAGAACAACACCGAAGATGTGGCAAGTTGAATACCAAGTGGAGAAACGACATTGAAAGATCAGGAGGCCTCCTTTGGATGAGAGAGTCAAACACCGGAAGAAGATAGAACGAAATGAGAAAAGCCCACATCCAGCAATGGATTGAAATAACCAGGACGTGATCCTGATGGGTTTGAATATACACAGTTCTTCGTGCTTTTTTTAAAAGTTACCCTTATATACTTAGTGCCTTTCAACAGTATCTGATTCATTTGAATTTGGATCTATTATTTAAACATTCACTTATTTAAAAATTCAATTACTGGTTAATATCAGCTTGGTTTTCAATAATTCAAATTTTATATTGGTTGCAAACGTTTATTTTAAATATAAACATAAGAGTTGGGCAAACGGGTGCTCTGCCCGTGCCAACTAAGACATAAACATTACAACGTACAAAATGCAAGTGTGTACAGCAATGAGCAGTCTGCACGTGCTCGAAAGGGGTCGGCCAGTCTCGCTACCCGATCGAGGGCTGTAACCCCCATAAACAAAATAGGCGGTAAATTTAAAATCTTAATTCTAATATTGAGTACAAGCATGCACCCCGCCTTGAAAGGCCTGGGCTTTCAAACATTATAAACACAAAATAAATCAAAACTGTCAAGTTATAAATGTAAAGGAAAATAACCTTCACACCACATTCACTTTCATTACACGCGTTCACTTTCCAACGGGGGAAGTGGGCACACCTTGGTGATTCCCCTTTTGAAGGTACCTTTGGGGGTGACGATCGTGATGACTCTAGTATGTCCATCTGCTCCTGGATGAAGGGCCGATATTCTTCCGAACTTCCAGCACAAGGGAGGACTGTTGTCTTCTTTAATTAGCACCAAATCGTTAATTTTGAATTCGTGAGCAGGAGGAGTTCGATTCCCCCTTGGACGCCGTTGGAGCTCCGAAATGCATTCTTTATACCATCTCTTCCAAAATTGTGCTCGCATTTTCTGAATATACTCATAACGACTCAAACGATTGTCAGCAATATGAGACGCGTCTGGTTCCATTAACGTAGTAAGGGAACGCCCGATCAAAAAATGAGCTGGAGTAAGAGGTTGCATGTCACAGGGATCGGAGGACATGGGGGAAAGAGGGCGAGAATTTAGAATTGCTTCTATTTGCGTTAGTATCGTGTAAAACTCTTCGAAAGTTAAACGAGCCTCTCCCAAAACCCGCTTTAAATGATACTTTACTTGCTTTATATTTGATTCCCAAATGCCTCCAAAATTTGGAGAACGAGGGGGTATAAATTTCCAACTTATACCTGCATCAACAGCGAATGAGACTATTTTGTCTGAGTTTTTATTCAATGCTTCGGCAAATTCACGAATTTCATTTCGTGCGCCTACAAATGTAGTGGCATTATCCGAATGGATTTCTAGCGGTTTTCCTCTTCGACTAATAAATCGCCTTAAAGCAGCAAGAAAGGTTTCGGATGTTAAATCGGAAACCAGCTCAAGGTGTATTGCCCTCGTAGCAAAACAAATGAAAAGACTGATCCAACATTTATATAGTTTTGATCCCTTGCCCTTACGATCCCTTAATACAAAGGGACCAGCGTAATCCAAACCAGACACCGAAAAGGGGTATGAATGAGTAACGCGCTCTTTGGGGAGGTTACCCATAAATGGTTGTACAGTGAGAGGCCTTGTACGATAGCACCTTAGACAATTATGAACGGTTAGACGCGCTAAATTGCGACCTAGAAGAGGCCAAAACCTTTCTCTTATAGAGTATAGTAACTGCTGAGGTCCAGCATGGTATAAT
>JABXWE010026032.1:0-13879 GCA_014611495.1 Limonius californicus
AGATTCTTGAAAACTAAATGAATCGTAGATTTTAGATTAGGAAATCAGTTTTCAATTCTTAGAATCGAAAATACATCTTCGATTTTAGAATCGGAATTTAATTCTCGATTCTAGAATCGGATTTCGATTCTCAATTCTAGATTCGGATTTCGATTCTCGATTCTAGAATCGGATTTAGATTCTCGATTCTAGAATCGGATTTAGATTCGCGATTCTAGAATCGGATTTCGATTCTCGATTCTAGAATCGGATTTCGATTCTCGATTCTAGAATCGGATTTCGATTCTAGAATCGAGAATCGGTTTTAACGACGCCGCAGAACCGATTCTTAAAGCTAAAGAACCGATTCCGATTCTAGACTCGGAATCGTTTGACAGCACTAGGAATAACTATTAAGCAGGTTATTAGTTATTAGGAAACTACGAGGTGTGCAATCAGTAACCTTAGAACAATAGATAGATGTGAAATAAGAACAATGTGAAACTTTGATACCAAAGTTATTAGGTTCAAATGGATAATCGCATAACGGTCTCGGTTACGTACTCAACACCCATTGATGCGTAGCTTACTAACTACCTGGTGTTGCAGTAGCGGTGTCAGGCGGTATACATTGCGGGCATGATAACGCGCTGCAGCACCCCACCCGATCCCACCATATCCCGCACATTCCTACCCACCTACTGGCATGGGGCAGGCCTGGCGTATCCAAGAGTGACCTTCGAGTCAGCTCCATGTCAGATGATGATGATGATGATTGTCTAGTTGTGCGTTCGGGAAATTACTACCTATACTCAAATATGTGGTCTTCTGGATATTCACTGTGAGTCCCTGTACGTTTATCTTCAGCTTTTTTCTTTTTCTTGTCAAGTTTGGTGATAAAGTCTGCTGTAGCGACACTTAATTTAAATTCACTAGAGCAGCTGTTATAATATTCATAGAAGTATAGTATGATTACTGTATCACATTGGATGCTTTAAGCCTGTTTATGAGGGTTTTCGGATCAGGGAGTCCCTAACGAAGAGAATATCCATCTCTCCTTCTATATTTTGGGTGGTCGCCAAGGTTATCGATTTGCGCTCGGTTTTTGGTCTCTTGCAATTTCAGTTGAACGATCGAGGTCCGCTCTAACGATATGTGAATTCCAATTTTTTCTACGCCTTTTTTACAAATTTATGGAAATCTTCAATTTCGCCTTGGTCTCTAATGTCTTGGTTCGGTATCCGGTCTATTCATTATTTTCGTATAATTGATCTAAGAGTATCATTTCCGCTGTTCTAAGGTAATTATTTTGTTCTGCTTATATTTGACCGGGTCTCCACTGTTGTAATAAGTCTTACCATAGTGTTATATATTTGGTCTTGCTTGCAACCGACATACTACTGTTTTTCCAAGTAATATCTCGTATATATTCTGACATTCTTGAGACTTTGCTTACCTGTTATTGAACTTCTTGAAATAAGTATTTTTTGCTACTAATCGTCACTTCCAGATAAAAGAAATGCATTTTTATTTGTACAATTACCATTCCCATTCATTTCTAACATTGCAGTAATTGTCACCGTCATCAACAGTCTTTTTGTCCCATTGTTGGACAGCGGCCTTCTCTCTTCCTCGTGTTTTTCCTGGCGCTAACGTAGAAACACGGGGGACCTACAGTTAACGTCGAATCTGAAAGAGAAATTCCTGAGAAGGGTTTTAGTATTAATATGCCACGGTTGCCAACCGTATTGAGGAATTGCGTGTGGTGGGTTATAACACAAGATTTTTGTACGCTACTGGGGAGACGAACCAAAGCCAAAATTGACTTTTTGTTCAGAAAACGAGAGCTCTGCCAACTGAACTGCCACCACAGCACAGTAATTTTAAATCGATGTAATCAATCGATGTTTCAGCAATTAGGTTATCATTTGGATAGCGCAGTATATTTATTTTCTTTTGCACGATTCCTTATCCCGCGATAGGCTTAGCTGAATCAATGATTTTGTCCACAATTAAATTAATTAGTGTGGGACTAAGAGAATCACTTGTCGTATTCCGGTGGTCACTAGAACGTTATGTAGTTCATCATTTACTTTCAGTTGTGTTTTCGAGCCGGTATTTTGTTTATTAGCCGTATTAACTACGGCGACACGGATTCTTCTTTTGTAGCATCCTTCAATCTTACTCTTTCAAACACTTTTGTCAAGTATATGAAGCACACACACATATATATATATATATATATATACAATAGGTTTGTTGTATTCGATGGATTCTTCAATTACTTGAAGAAAGGTATAGATTGCATCGATTGTCGATTTATTTAGTGTAAATCGTTGTTAGTTTTCGTTCATTTCGATGTATGTGTCGACTGCTTGTAGAATAAGTTTTGTTGTTAGGATTATCAAGGCATTCAGCAAAGAAAACCCTTGATAATTTTTAGGTTGCTTCTTATCACCTTTCTTGAAAACGGCGATCGTTGTGCTTACTTTCCATTCTTCGGGGATTTGTCCTTGTCAAGTATGTTTTGAAACAATGTCTGAATTTCTATAAGTGGATTCTCTCCTCCATATTTAAATAATTTGTTGGTTATGGTATCAGAGCTAGGAGACCTGTTTTTTGGGGTCCAAATTTTATCTTCACTTATTAGTTGCATGTTGTTGATTACTGCTTCAAATGTTTGTCCTTGAATAATTTGTTGGGTATTTACGTTTGTGATTATTTGTAATATTAGGTACATCACCCTACTGGATATAATTCTATATTCTACCACAAATGGTGCTATTGCTTGTTCATTAGAAATCTCATGAAGTAGGTCTTCATTTTCTTTCCATTATAATACATTGTAAGTCAATATTTTTTTTACCTCTTTTTCTTATATTCCACCAAATTTATTTCACTTCTTCTTCCAGTTCGTGGATATTCTAGTACCATTCATTGATGTTAAATGTTCCCATAAGTAACATTATTGGTTCTTGTTGGCATTTATGCTGTGGATTTTTAGGTTCATAGTAATCGAGTTTCTACTTCCTTCAAATGGGGATGGCGTAGAATTGTAAATAATTTGTCCTATACAACAACTCTACCCACAAGCTATACTTAAGCCCTTATCTTGTATTTCTATGTGTAATCCTACAATTGATAACATTTTGTAGAAAACAAGTCAGAGGCATTGTTCTACTTAGCTGAATCAAACACAGCGGAAGAACAAAATTTGAATAAGCAAAACAACACTAAATGAGAACCAAGTCAAGAAGGAATAGATTTAGGCACTCCAAATTTTCCTAATTTAGCCAACAGAGGTAAAAAAAAATAGATAATCAAACAGCTATAACTCTAGATTTGGAAGTCTTCTCCTGGCAACCTTCGCCCTTCGTTTCCACATACACACGCGCGGCAATTTCGCGCCTGACTGCCCTAAAACAAAGAGCGTAAGGACTATAATGGTCGCCCTGTGCTCGTGTGTACGCACGACCGGGCAAAGCTTTTCCTACAAGTGATCTGTGGGTAATGTCACACCACCGCAACGCTATCATCATTGCCTACACACTTCCTGAACATTCACGCTCCAGTATATCGAGATCGCAACCACCAAGTTTGATCGAGATTTATAAATAGGATGCGGCAGTTGATAAAGCGACCGCGTCGCAGAAATTTATCTGCATCAAGCACTTGCGAATCAATGCAAAAACAAACGGGGAGCCGCGGGGGTGAGTACAATTAAACACGCTATCAGTATGGGCGTCGCTGACGAAGTCGGACAAACTGTTGCAGATAAAGTTCCTCCAAGAACCACTGAACACGACATCCTCATGCGCAATTCCTATTTGTTGCGGTTTTATGCACTGAATTAAAAATTAGAAGCGTAAGCCGTTTAAAGAAGAATTAAATTTAATTTTGATATTCAGTTAGTTGAATATGTACTGCACAACTCCTCTTATCCTTCACATATATAGGCTTAAGTAAGAGAAATGCTGCAAATGGAGATATAAATAGACGTGAGAAGACATGTTAGAAGAGAAATATTTGAAAATTGAGTAGGAGCAGGACCACGATAAAAGGGAAACTGGAAGAAATACCACATCGTAATGGAAAAGCCGAAATGGGAAGTAAGAATAAGTGGATATCTTTACAAGAGAAGGAATTAAAAAGGAAGAAAGAACAAAAAAGAGCGACTAAGAGATATAACATGTAGGAAGAAGAGAGGAAGTGAAATAGCGGAAAGCAGAATGCTAGTGGTACAGGGGATACAACTAAGAAAAATGATTTATAAGAGATTCATTTAACAGGGGAAAGAACACAAATGTAGATACAGGGAAATAAGACGAAGAGTCAGTGCAGAGTTGGGGAAAAACAGCAGAGAAGGTAGAGACCGATGGTAGAAAGAACTGTTCAAAACTGTAGTAAAAGAATAAGCAGAAATTGGGTTGGAACAGCGTGAAACACCATTCTCGTTCGTTAAGCGACGTTAAGCAACGTTTACTCTGACCAGTACTTGGATGGCGGTCCAAGGCTGCTTTCAACACGGGCGCCTCGTACTATTGGATGGATGGATTTAACAGTCGACCCCGGATGTCTTATTAATATTATGACAGTCGTTGGTGGGGTTGAAAGTCCCCATAGGTGTATTTGGAAATATTCACACTCGAGTGTGAGAAAGAACATATGATAAAGGACATAGGAAACGAAACCAAGGTTAACGGAAACATTCGAAACCGAAGGGAAAGTACGATTTTAAAGTAAAAAGAAGTGTAACAAGGTGAAACGGCAGAACGATGTAGAGCAGAAGATAAGAGAAAGTAGAGAAAAATATACAAGGAAGAGAGGCAAAATATGGTAGAAAAATAGAGAATAGCTGATGGAAAACAAAATAGAAAGTGGAAAGTGAGTTGGAAAGAGTGAAGAACTGGTAGATTAAGAAGGAAAGAAGAAAGAAAATGGAGGCCTACGACGAAGAGGAAAAGAAATAAATGGTGAAGGTACTATATGATTTCAAAGAAATAAAGAAATGGCTATGAAATACAGAAGACGAAGTAGAAGCACTTGATGGAATCAAGTCTTTAAAATGATGTTGAGGAGTGAAGAAAAATATTACAACACACTGGGATGAGGATGTGAAAAAAAGATGCATGTTAAAAAAACTTGAAAGTAGAGGAGAAGCCGGTGAAAAGGAGAATGTAAAATGTGATAGAGGACGTAGAACACGAAACCAATAATAAAATATAAATGTAAATACTTATTATATAAGTCTATTATGTAAATATTAAAAAAATACAAGCACGATGCAAGTATAAATGGCAAGAAATCTCGGGAGGAGGAAGCACAAGAAAATATACTGGAGGGAGGAACAGAAAAAGAAGAAGCGGAGAGAGACAAGAGGTGACAAGAAGAAAGTTACAGCTTGATAAACAAGACAGTGAGAAAACGATAGGTCAGGACCAGGACGAAAAGAATGAGATTTGTAAGTGTTCCAGAAGAAAACAAATAATTTAAAGAGGGAGGTAGCCCAATAAAAAATCGGAGCAAGAAAAACGGTAATTATGTAGTTCTTCTTAATAAGGATAAATTAACAATATCCTATTCGGCAATTGGAAATAAGAAACGTTACTGAATTCTTGCAATCCAGTAATGGTGCAAAATTACGTTAAAGATAAATATCATAGGTCTATTTATTTAAAATAGTTTTCAAAAACACCTTCCCAAGAAATAACAAATGGACTTTGAAAAGAAACGTAAAAATATTTTTTTACCTTTAGCTGCTTCAGCTAAGAAATTCAACTTAAACAGAATGAAAGTACACGGAGAATCGGCAACTGTTTAAATATTAACAGACAGGCTGACAAATAAACTACGTTAGCAAATTCAGTAGGTTTTAATTAATGTGAACCAATTGAACTCCTGGAGTTTGTATTTTGTGGCTAATTTGAACATCTTCCAATTAATCAGACGTGGTTGGAGTTCTTAAACAGAATTAAAGTTTATTGTTATCAAGAATTTATGGCATACGCATTTATTGTTTACCTAATTGCATATAATAAGATCTAGAACGTAATATAAAAGCAAGTCTTTTGGGCTGTTTGTGTTTTGCGATCGTTCCGATCATGTATTTCGAAGAAATAGCATGATAAATATTTCACAATGTTCACATTCTTCAACAGTAAAATACTAAAGGTTTTCTATTTTTGTGTTTACCGTTATAATTTAATCACAAACTTGGTAGGAGCCTTATTTACAACCGCTGATTTTTGAGGAAATGCGTTTTGATATTGGAAAAAGACGAAGGACAAGCTTGTAAATTAGTAATTCAATTGAATGAAAAACACATTCTATTTTTTACCCCATTAAAACAATATAATTAGTTTGTATTGTTCGGTAATTCTAGGTGCCTATGTATTAAGACTTCACAGGGAACAGACAAAATAGGAGTGCGATGAAAAGTGACATACATGTGAAAAAAGTTGGCCTACTTCATCAAAGTAAAAGCAAAGCAACCTGTTGAGTGGCGCGTCCTCAAAGGGCAATTTTTTGCGGTGAACTGTTTAATCTAATGGAATATAGAATATTTAGAAACGGTTACGGATACGGCTCAACCCCTTGTTCATCATAGCATTCTAAAAAACTTGTAAACACAACGCAAATTCCTCGGTATCTCTTTGCTTACCCGGCTCACTGAAAATAATGATTAGATTTAACGTAAGCTTGTAATATGATTCCGGAGCATAAAACCGGAAGGATAGTGCCCTTGCAGGAGGGAGCGCTCCTTGAAGTCCGTCGGGGCTTAGTTCGGTTCAGCTCCGGGAGACAGATTAGGGATTACGCAAATTACTTACATCTACGACATTTTCAGCCTTGATTGCCCGGTTAAGTCTTTATCAAGTTGTTGCATGGAATCACCGGCACCTTCAAAGAGTTTAATCGTAAATTGGAACTGTTATGAGTCAATGGTGTTTTATTTTCAGTACCAATGAGGACTCGTGATGGACTTTGCTTTCTTCACACGGACGCTACCGTTGATTGCTCTGTTATGTCACATAGCATGCGCCGACGCAAAAGGGCCCGTGAGAAAGGTAAGTGAAAACTTAGAATAGAAAATTCTATATTTCCGGAACGGAACGGAAGCGATTTTATACGTTTTAACAGTTTCTATTGGTTTTTTGGTGTATTTCTGTTGTGTTTTGAAAGTGAACGCAAGTGTTTGAGCTCCGAAATTTTAACTCGTTTTGCGGGTATTTTCGAACACCTACGCAAGGAAGTAGAGAAGTATACGAAGTTTACTACAATGTCAGTACAGTACACAAAAATCAGAAGGTAAGAGCATAATATAACAGCTTATTTAGGTAATTACGACGGTGAGAAGAGCGCGACCTCCGCGGAGTTGATCCGGGTCAAACTCTTATCGCACCGTGATAGCACGTAAACCAGCTGGTACAGGCCGGCCTTGCATACAATTCATTTTGAAGCGCGGGAAATTTTAATGAGAAGATTGAGTACAAAGATGCAGGAGTTATTAGAAGTAATAAAGAAAAAGTAAGGGTAATACTAAGAGATATAGGAATAATAGTGAACATGGAAGAAGAGGTAAAAGAAATTCGATGAATTGGGAAACGACGGGAGAGGAAGTGCAGACCAATCAAGACAGAAGTGGGAGGCTGGAATAAGAAAATAGAGGTACTTAAAGCGACAAAAAAAATTAAAAGGTACAAAAATTTACATAGAGGAAGATTTCTCAAGAGAAGTGCAAAAACAAAGAAAGGAACTGATAAGACGTATGAAGCTAATTAGAACAGAAGGGCATCTAGCAGTTATAAAATATAATAAGCTAATAATAAATGACGAGGCTTACTGCCTGGAACAATTAGAAGCGCACGATGCAGGAAAAGAAGAAGAAGGAGCGAATAAAGAGATAAATGGAGAGGAAAACGCGATTTCCAAGGACAAGGAGGAGTTACTTGGGGCGACTCAGACGCAAACAGGAAGAGAGGGAGATAAGAAGAAAGGTAGAACGTCAAGCCAAAGATCACCAGGAAGTAATGAAGAAGTAATACGAGAGAAACTCCTGAAAATTACAAAAACAGGGAATTCTTCAAAAAACTAATAGTAAAGAGCAAGGACGGGATAAAAAAAAACGACACAGGCAAAGGAAAAGGAAAACGAAAAAGAAAAAGGAAGGAAAATAAAAATTGGCGCAAATATAAGCAAAAAAGAAAGCAAGGAAATGAAACTCGGGACGTGGAATGTACTCAGCACCTATGCAGAAGGAGCATTAAAACACCTAGAGGAAGAAACAAATAGATATAATATTGAAATATTAGCATTGCAAGAAACAAAACAGAAAGAAGAATTTATAGCAGAGCTAGAGAAATATACATACTTCAACAGTGGCGGACCGACAAGAATGCTAGGAGTAGGATTTCTGGTGGCGAAACAGTACACGAATACAATTAAAGATTTCAAAGCGATATCCAACAGAATGTGTCAATTACGAATAAAATTAGAAAATAGAAACCTAACAATATTAAATAATCATGCACCAACAGAGAATGAAGAAGAAGACATTAAGGATAGATTTTATGAACAACTGGAAAGCCCCTATAATAGGATGCCAAAGCAGGACATTAAAAAGCCTTTATAAAAACACAGAAAATAGGGTACGAATAGAAGGACAAATGTCAAGAAAATTTAGCACAAATACAGGGGTAAGACAAGGTAGCATACTAAGCCCGCATTTTGATAAAATTTGTTGTTATGAAAAGCTAACAGTCCAAGCTTAACTTCCAGTTCAATGTACACTGAATGTAAAATATGGATGAAATACGATCCACCAGCGAAAACTTTAATTTAAAAATTTAGAAACTGGGTGTAGTGATAATTCTATTCGAAACTTTCTTAGATAAATCACAGAGTAAATTTTCAAAATTATAAAGACCCATTTTTTGTATAACAGAATACTACTTCAGAAACTGTTAAAAAATTAGGTTAACAATCTCGTTTCCAAAATATACTCTAATTTACACATTTTTAACCAACTTTTCTCTTCTGGGTCAGATTTCATCCACTTTTCACACTCAAATGTACATTTTTCTCGACTTGACATAGATATTGGACCGTTAACTTTCCACAAATGAAGCTTATCACAATCGGAGAAGAACTAAAAAATTATTTAAATTTGAACGAATTGATGTAGAAAAACTTTGAAGTGCCCTATCTTCGAATTTGAAAACAATTTACTATGTGATTTAGGGTCTAAATATCCTCAGCTATACGATTAAGGTTTTTCACACTTGTTTAAAATCACCTTTTGTAAATGTGATAAATATATTTGTGATTGTGCTGCTACATAAATTTTCAGGTAAACATATCTGGTTTTGAGCTACAATAACTATTTTCTAAATAATATTTCCGAGCATTAAATGTTAATCGCTGCAAGCGATGGTGGGCTTAGTGCATTGCATCTCTTTTCAAATAGACATCACCTGCTATATTTCACATCAGATTTATGTGAAAATTATAACAAATAAAGTAGTGAAACACGTGAGCTACTTCCTCCGTTTTATTTGGAAACTTTTGAAAATACTAGACAAGCTTTGTATAGTATGTACTTTACGTGATTAACGCTACGTAATCGGGTTTTTGCAAAATGTCGAGACAGGTGGAAGAGGTCCGGCGTCAATATAGTGAGAAGAGAAGGTGCATTCTAGAAAGTAAATCCAAATTGTGCAGAAAATGACTGATATACGTTTAAGAATTAATTTTACAACTTGTTGGCAGCTTAGATTTAGTCCTATCTATTTATGATTTGCATTTATTGTTTAAATATAGTTCTGTGAACAATTTAACTTCTCGGGTATCATAATTAATAATATAAAATAGTACTGAATTACAAACAAAAACCTTCCTTGGTCGTCGATATTTAAATAAGCTTCTTGCAGACGCCCTACAGACTTTTAAACTAAAGCATTACTTTTAGTTAATTTTCTCATTTAGTTTAACTATAATTAGTTTAGCAATACGGACTAAACCGACATTGGACTTCGTAGTAAATTGTTACTTCGTTTAACACTTTATAAAACTGTGTTACATTTTATTTAGTTTCAACTCATATCTTTTAAATTATACCTATCCATCAATTAACGATAATATTATTTTCGGCTAGTAATAATTCATGTTTAGGTTAGTATACGAATACTTTTATTCGTCTCAGCGTCGACCTTCCCGTTTCTTGTTTAGATTGAGTCAACAAGTTCAGGTGTGCGAAATTGAATTTCATATAAAACAAAACCACCGGCGGAATGGGTATCATACAAAGTAAGTTTTAGCGAAAACCGCGTGTTTAGTGCGCTTTGTGGAAAAAGGGTTGCCACATAATATCCCACAAGAGGATTTCAGGAACCTTAATATGGAGTAATGGTGTAGGATAGGATAAAAGTCGATAACCATCGCATCCTAGTGTGCAGTAAAGTTCGCATGAAACAGATATTAGTAAGCACATGGGGGAGAAGGGCATTCTAGTTTATTTCATTATTCTCCATACAGCAACAATAAAGTTTTGTAGTCTTGTCTCATATTATCTTGCGAAGGGCGTTCAGTGAAAAAATTCACTTTATCAAACCTGCTTCAGTACGAACAATTACGTAGATACCCTACTATATAACAGTACCAGCTGAATCTGTGGGCTGCGACTCATACTGTGTTGGATATTTAGCTTATCTTTTAAATAAGAAAGTTGTGTAAAGTACATTTTTAGAGACGCAAATGCAAATGCCTAGCGCCTTGGTAAATGCACCGGTCCATTAGATGTTTTTTTTTTGTTTTCATAGAACAACCATGTACAAAATTATATCTTTGCCCGGTACACGTGTGATTTGCCGAATGCATACAACATAGATATATTTCCAGCTCTGTAATAACCTTATTCATGTAATTTTGATATATTCTATCATTTTTAGCTATTAAGCTGGTTGGACTTTCTTGTATTTTAGTCGTATTTTATTTCGCTTTTAATGTCGATGTTTATCTGAGTCACAATTTAGATAACCGTAAAAGGAAATCGCATGTAAATCAATTCCTGAACATCGGTTTGAGATAACTAACCTTATGGTTTCCAGAATGTAAATTATTTAGCTGGTACTATTGTTACATCAACCATACATTGTAATACTTTTCACCAATAATTAGCTGCATTTTGAAATCCTTTCAGATTGATTATTTCAGCAACTTAAGACTGTGTTATGGATAGTAAACTTCACTAAAAGTATGTGTTAATTTCATTACTTCAGTAGTTCAATAGTAAGGTCGAAAGCGCTCCGCACCAAATAGAAAGTTAGATGGGTTTATTTACATTCCTGTGTATTTCGGATAGCACGATTAAGCTAGTGATTATACCAAGATTCCAATGTTAAACAAACTACGACCCGCTGTATAGCTAGCCAACTACCGATGTAACGATGTAAGGATGTTGTTTTTCGCTGAAACAATTTTGAGACTATTTTGCTAATTAAGGAGATATGTAAGCCCTTAACATTTCTGTTAATTGGACAGTATTCACAGAAACATTGTTAATTGTTTCATAAAGGGTCATAAAGTGGTTCGAATTCCCTCTTACTGTATACGTGTCAATACGAACCTAATGAATACCTTGCGGATTAATAATGAAAGTAACGCTAAATTAGACGACCATTCTTATAACGTTAAACACATTTTAATATTGCAAAATCGACTGAAATTTAAACACTTTAAAATGTAATACAAACTTTTGTACTCTTGTTCTTTTACATTTTTAATACCTATTCGACAAGTTTTCCGTACTTGCGTTAGGTTGGCAAATTTTTGAATAGGCCGAATTGTTGTTATTGACCCACAAGAATACTAAGACTTAGGAAAATTGGTAACACCTGTGGATCATCTCAACAAATAATTATCAATAAAATTGCCACAAAACTTGACTCATTTCAACCCCCTGATCAGGAGAGATTTAGACAGGGTTATAGCATAACTGACCATATCTACATTATCAAGCAAATCATGGAAGAATCACACGAGTATAACCAACTCCTATTTATGGCCTTCGTAGATTATGAAAAGGCCTTCGATACAGTCGAGACATAGGCACTAACGAACGTACTAAAAAGATTCAGAATCGATCACAAATATGTACAAGTAGCAAACATGTATGTACGAAAATCCAACAATGGCAGTACCAATATTCGAAGAAGCAAATCAAATATGCGTCAAACGAGAGCTGAGACTAGGCGCCATTATCCCCAAAACTCTTCGCAAACCTGCTCGAAGACGTTTTTCAGATACTTGACTGCAATTAATGGGGCATAAACGTGAATGGCGAATAACAACCTAAACTTAGATTCGCCGACGATGTTGTTCTTCTTTCGAAGGACATGAATCAGCTAGAAGAAATGGTCTTACTTCTACCCGACGCCTGAACAAAAGTGGGACTGAACATGAACATCTCCAAAACATAAATAATGAATCTAAGTCGACAGTATAATAGAACTAACAGCGGATTATGTATACTGGGACATCTATTATTGACAATATACACAACACAGATGGGGAAGGAAACAGAAATATTGGACTGAATTGGGTGGCCTCTGGAAAACTGAGGGATGGGTTTAAGTTCCCCCAGCACCTAAAAACAAGAGTGTTTGATCTATGCGTCCTGCCAACAAGCACATATGCGACGGAGACCTGACCACTTAAGGAACAATCGTCAAAACACTAAAAGTCACCCGTAGAAATATGGAAAGGTCTAGGCTTGGAATAAGGCTGCAGAACAGAAGTGAAACGCATACATCCGCCAAAAAACCAGAGTAAAGGACGCAGCAGAGCATGTAGCATCTCTGAAAGGGCAGTGGGCAGGTCATACCTTGAGGAGAGACGTTGGAAGCCGAAAGGTAACAGAGTGGAGACCTCGTGCTGGAGACAGGAATTGGGGCAGAAAAAGGGCCAGGTGGAGAGATGACCTAACAAAATAGCCGGACAAGAAGGATGGGACTAGCAACAGACAGACTTTCTTGGAAGCAACTAGAGGAAGCGTACATCTAGAAATGGATCACTAAACGCTGAGAATGATGATGATTATGAGATTTAAAAAATAATTTAGTTGTACCATATTTTTAAACCAACTAGAAATAGAAAACATTATTAACGAGCATCATTCAATATGCACAGCGCAATACAATTTTCACTGATACTAAAAATTGAATAACTTGTAAATATGATCGTACCCGGAAATTAAAATACCACTTCCTGCTGTCTATTGTTATGACCCTATAGCATGTATGACTAGACTAGTTCTATTTCTGTGCGAGTAATAAAATCGATAATCATGCTCCAATTAATTTTTTCTACACAACAAAACTTAAGACTTTATTAGTGTACTTTTAATTAATTTACTTTTAATTTATTCATTTTTAACTAATTTCAAATTAATTTGATTTTCACAGAGCTACCATGTTGTATCAAGATCTATTAGTAGCATTCTTAATACAAACGATGAGAGAATCGATTATTTGGCAAAGTTTAATGGAATTTGGAGGGCACTCAGACGCCATTTAAAATACGCCGAAAAAAACTTGAAACGAATAAATTCTTTAAGTTTTTCAGTTCCGCAACCACTGGTTTAAAACAAACATGCAAATGGAAACTTGTACGTGTTTTTATGTAGGATTGAATAATATTGATACAAATTTCCTGACGCTCTTGCATTTCGAGATATAATATTTGTTAAAGGGCATTAAAAAGAAATATATTATTTTCATTAATATAATGATTGATGTAAGTTTGTGTGACAGTTGCTTTAAATTTATAAAAATAATTGAAATACATTTAATTAAATAAGGAAAAATGTTATATATATATATATATATATATATATATATATATA
>JABXWE010026033.1:0-32805 GCA_014611495.1 Limonius californicus
CTTAAGTGTCTCGTGTGAGGAAACTAAGCACTATAGGAAGTTCGTGTTAGTGTTTTTGAGGACTGTATTTCTTACAGAAGAGTGCTACCTGAAGCTTTTAAGGTATTTAAAGGACACCCTGTATATATATATATATATATATATATATTTACTATCTTAGTAGAAAGATAACAAAACTAGAATAAGAATATAATGATAAATGAAACGAGGCTGCTGTAAGTAAAGTACAAATAAAAACATTAAAGAAAATCCACACAAAAGAATTAAAAAATATAAAAATATGAGCATACAATTAATAAATTTAAAGAATAGCAATGGTAGCAGATAGTATAACTGCAGTACTTTCTAGGTAACGATATACGATAAAAGAAGGTATACGTAAATAAAATTTAATTAAGTACAATATAGATTAAACCATACGGTTTCTGAAAAGCTCTGATTGTTTCTAATTCAGAGAAAAATGTTTCTTCTGTGAATGTCTGATCTCGGTATGGCGTAGCATAAATCGAATGACACGGTAGCAAATCACGGCGTGAAATATTTCAACCAAAATAACAATCGAATGTCACCTAGCTGTAAAAATTTTGACCAAACCCAACAAAGATCGAAATTGAAAAACAGCTTAGTAAATAATTCCGATGAAAGAGGTTAACTGAACATAAAGGAATCGCCGTCACGTGTCACTGTACCCACATGTACATGTAAGATTGTAGTGGTAGTTGGGTTAGTTACGGGGAATAGGTAGTTATTCAGATCGGAGATTCATGGGCATTATCGATTGTATGCAGCAGCATTATATATTGCGATGGAGCGGTTTTAACAGCCGACGTTCGCGTGCCTCGTCTTGCTTAACCTCACCGCCGTACCAGACCCGTACCCGTATCATATCGTCCACCGTTCAGCAAAAGCTGCAGTTCCTTGAAACAAATGCAACTCCATATATGTCACTAGCCTTCCTTCAACAGTCTGCAACTACCAATTATGGTCTAATTGGTTTTCAGAAATAATGTCGATTTTCAACTCTTTATGTCTAGGTTTTAATAAATACACTTTTAACAGAAGTTAATTGGGCGCAACTCGATTTATATTGCTTAGCAGAAGCGAAGGAAGAGATAGGCACGAAGTCGAACGTGTCCGGTGGACGTGGAATTAGGCGAATTTTTTATGCGTTAACGCGAAGCTGAGGGTGGCACATGTCGTGGATATTGTCGCGAGACGAAGTTGAAATGACTTCGAAGGGAGGTGAGGTATCAAAAGTGCGTTAGCGCGAGTTGGCTCGAGTCGGAAAGAGCAATTGCGCGAAGTTTTTTACGATTAATCTCCCCATTTAATATTTCGGGCCGCATTGCTCACTACCCCACACGATTTTTATGATCTCCGCAAACACGTCGCGCGTCTTGTTCTTTTTCAGCAGACAGACATCGATTGCCGTACGCTCGTCGCTCGAGCTGCATTCTATTTACCGGCGAATAAGGAGCTGGCTAGCGCTTCTGTTCTTGTGTCGGATAGTACTGACAAAGAAGGCCGCTCATTGATGCAAAAAGCTGGGGCCGCGCACGGGGCCGAGTAAGAGGGATTGCTCATTAAAATCCATGTATGTCGAGAATGTGGAAACGCAACTCCGCGAGTCGTCGCCGCATTCTGGCTGCCTGCTGGACACAATAAATATTGCATCTATCTAGTCAACAATACAACAGCACCGTATATTTTCTCACAAAAAATCATCTCTGGTTTGGACGCTCGAGATTTATTCGAGAAGATATCAAAGGTACATCAGTTCGTTACAGACCGCTATTGTGACTGCGCCCTCCGCGCCGCGCCGCGCCGCTAATTTATGCAACCTCCTAATAAGGGAGTATAAGCCTTCAAACAATGGATATATTTTTTGCAAGTGCGTTTGTAGGCATGTGTACGGTTTCGCGGTGTCGTTCGCCTCCAAGAAGAAGAGAGGACAGTGACGAACCGCGGCCGGACGGGCAAAATACTTATATGTATCGTGCCAGCAAATTATCCGCCAGCTCTAGTGCAGCAATCACGACGGTAATTTCATAACAGGTTTCGATTTAAGGTTGATAGACTCGGGCTAATCGACTCGGAGATAATTTATAACCGTCTTGTTTTATTTGCCACCCTCATTAGTCGATGCACCGCGACCGGCCAGAAAAACTTCGAACAAGTATCGATGCCTGCCTATAATGGCTATGACAAAACAAAAACCCGACTGACGGCTCGCTCGAATCAAACTGACCTCAAATTCGTCGTCCACCGTGACAACAGCGGAACACTGCGACGACTAATTCTATATAAAGCGAAATTAACCGGCACCCACTACGTCCGTCCAACACCCACATCTAATTACGAACAATTACTCCACATAAATACGTATACTATGCTGTACTTACCGCTCTGTCCAGCAAAGCGTGTCCTCTCGATACCTGAAACAAAAAAATCGTACAGAATTTTCATCTCGGTCTGACAGGACTTAAATTCGACCCATTAGACTTCCATGACCATACCCCGTAATATATTCTCGACCTAACAAAACGTTGCGTTGGTCATCGAGGCAACCTCGTTATTCGTTCGGTTCGATCCGATAAGCAAAAACTACAAATAGTCATTATAAGATTAGAAATTACCTTTGCGTAGGTTCCACATGCCTCATTTACTTAAATTAACCAACTGAATTCAAACCCGAGGAAATATCGTTTTTGAAAAATATTGCGGCTTCTCGCAAGATGTTGTTACTCTGATACTGTGTTACTGTGTTTCCAATCTTGCAACTGCAATAACATTATAACCGTAATTTAAATCTAGTACCGTGATAAACTGCAGTTATAACCCTTTCTGTTTCCTTATTGTTTATATGTATTAATTCGTTTCATTCAATTTCGATCAATTTTCAGAAAACCCTCGGTCTTTGTACTAGTCTTGAAAATTATAAACAAAGACGTTATAGCGTAATTCAGATCTTCTCGTAGGAATGGATTAGCCTTAAAATACAAATCTGCAAAATAATTTTATACAGTCGAACTCCCATATAGTGATTGCTTCTATATAATCATTCTATTGCGAGGATCATGACTTTCAGATTCAATAACATGTAAAAATAGATCTATATTATGATGTAAAGCCTGTACATTGTGATGTTTTTTTATACAGGCAAGGGACCTCGATGGGGCAATGCGAATACGCGCTGTCAGTCGAGGTCGCAGTGAAACGCGGTCCGATCGGCCGCGTGGTCGAAACCCGGCTGAAGCGACAACCGTATTTCACTTAGTTAAGTTTAGGGTGCATGTTGCATGAATGGCGAGTATGTAAGGGACGCCAGCACCCCCTTGAAGTACTACCAAAGCGGTTCGGGGGGGGGCAAAGGTATAATTTTGAGAGATTAAGAAACACTATTTCTTATTTGTGTTTTCCAAGAAACTTTGTTTTTTTGTCAAGTATTAGCTGAGTTTGTAAGAGGATTATAAAATGTTTTGCAAATATCATACAAGTTGTACTTTCATACAGTTTTCACATCTCTTAATGTGCAGTTCATTTACCATTATACATGCATTTGTTAGTTGTTATCTTCGTGTAGAACTAAGCGGTTCTTTAAAAATGGCAAAACGTAAATGTTTGAGTATTGAATACAAGTTAAAGGTGTTAGAAGATGTTCATAAGGGTGTCAAACAAAAAGATGTCGCCACAAAATTTGATACTGCTGCCAACAACGTATTGGTAATCGCAAAACACAGCGAAAAGGTATTAAAATAGAACGAGGAACTTGATATGGGCTGAAAACAAATTAAGTTGTGCATAATTCAGATTTATAATTAAAATATCACTTAACATGTTGTCGACTAGCAAATATTACAATTTACTTTAGTCTTAGACCGCGACGTCATTTGGGAACTACACCCCGCATTATCAGGTAAGGACCGACCTGTAGCTTGTCTGCCTTTACAAGCATTTGCTGTAGAAGTTTTAGCAATATTTGTTCGTAGGCCCTGCCTGCCTAAGCACAGCGTTCTATTCGGTCTGAAGATGCAAGCTGCGATGTCTTGCGAAATGTTAGTTTGTATGGGTTCACAGGCATAAGCCGATTAAGTATTATTATCCCGGTAAACAAAATACATTAAGATCAAATCCTTGTCCGCCCCAAGGTTTGAATAATATAAGCACACGACCCTGTTTAGGCAGGCAGGGCATACGAACAAATATTGCTCAAACTTCTAGAGCAAATGCTTGTAAAGGCAGACAAGCTACAGGTCGGGCCTTACCTGATAATGCTGGGTGTAGTTCCCAAATTACGACGCGGTCTAAACCGGAAGTAAATTGTAATACTGACAGTGCAAGAAATCGTGAAAGCCTCTAAGAATATAAGACTATCAAATATATGAGAATAATTCCGTGTCTAAACATGAATTCTATTTAGTGAAGTTTCTATATAGTGATTTTTTTGGATACTTAGCAACATTGCTATATGGGAGTTCGACTGTATATTGTTAACCAAATTATCTTAATTACTTCTGTGCTTAAGTGACTGATGTGGTTCACTTCACAAACAGATTTAACGTAAATTTCCATGTTTTAAGAGTAAACCTGAAAACGTATGTAGAATTTGGTTGCTTTTTCCCACCCATATATAATGTTTTGTTTCGTTAATAAAATGCAGGCTTAGTTTTCATTAAATTTTGCAAATAAAACCTGTTTATGTAATCATGTAATTTTTAATTTATTTTATGTGAAACCGTAAAATACAGTAGGTATATTATTCGGTTATAACGAGACCTGCTAATATTGGTGCGTTATATTCGTTAAATGTAATGTCCGAGCAACACGAATAAATTGCTTCATTGACAGCCTTTTTGTCCCACTGTTGGGCATCGGCATCTTCTCTGTCTCTCTTCAGTAAGGTAGAATCTACTGTTTAACGTCGAATCCGAACGACAGAAATTCCAGAGAAGGTTTTCAGCACTAAGATCCCACGGTTGCAAGCCGGATTGGGAAATTGTGTATGGTGGGTTGCAGACAAGATTTTTATAAATCTGCATAGTAATGCTTAGGCTTCGAACCCAAGCCAGTATAGACGTTTTGCTCAGAAAGCGAACGCTCTACTAATTGAGCTACCACCACACACTAAATAAATTATTTACTGTCCCAAAAACCTAAAATTTCATGTTTATTATCTGGAAAAATACATTTCAAAATATGTCTACTGCAAAACAAATTCATACATAGATGCACATATATATTGTTATTACTGTTATAGTATTTTAGCTGCTCTTTTAAAATAAGTCTTCTACTGTTAGTTGTTTTACAGTATAATGTTTTTGTTATATATTATATACTATAACTTGATTAAAAACTGGCTTAACCGAAGAGTACTGATACTACTTTTTCATGTTCAGTGTTAAACATTGAAATACCGATGGAAATTGAGACCTCCAGCTAAAAAATATCCATGTTAGGATTGTTAAATTGTAATATTTCGGCCTTTTTTAGGTAACATTTGTTTGACGGTATACATATATATTCTGTGCAACAGAGGCTAGAATTGCTAATAATATTTTAATTATTGCCTCTTCTTTCTGGTATATACGGTTGCTATACGCGGAAAATACAATACAGTAAACAACGTAAATCAAAATAGTATGTAGTAAACGTTCATTGTATCCGGGATTCATTGTACCCGAAATCGCCTTAAATGAATTGAAGTGTAACCATTTTAATATTTTTATTCGAGTATATAATACAATGAATACCTAAAGTTACTCCTAGATATTATAAAAACAACACATTATATAAATATTTTTCTTACTTTTTTATTAGCAAATTACGAAATCCGTACTTCCACGCATACCTTTTGCACTTTTTCACTCTCTATTGCGAAGAAATAAAAAGGGAACCCTTAAATAATTTTTAATCAACTCCAGTTTACTAGAGGATATTTGTGCGAAAACAATTTTTACATGTGTTGTTAACGAAAGTAATATTACTACTGTCTTAACAGCGGAAACTTCACTCTCCCTGAAATAGTATTTTATTGAAATAATATTGGATAACTCTACTATTGTCGTTTCTGTAACAAAAGCTACTGCATTGATTAACTGAATCAGAATTACTAGTTTTTGATTAATCATTTGGATAATTCAGTTGTAATGATTCAATTAAATCTTCTTCTGGCAATTTAAAGAGGTTTGGCAACTTCAGAAATTTTAACATTTTCTCTCCTATAAATAATTTTCGCGGAACTCATCAAAATGGTCTTGTTTCGAGCTAAAAAAACATATCGAAGAACAAAATTCTACCGCCCCTTGTAAGTTATATATTCTTCTTCGAGTGCTTTATCTCTTACGAGACGTAGCGATATTCTCTACTATACCTGTGTTGCACGTTTAGAGTATCACAGTCATAGAGGACCTACAGCTTAACGTGGGCTCCGATCCACGGGAACTGTAAACAATTCTACTCTAGAGAAGATTTACTAGGCAGAATACCTGACTGGTTTGCCATTGCCTTGCGCGGGAGAACGGCCGTTAAACATCCGATGTTCCGGTACTGGGAATTAAACCCGGGATCTTCAGCGTAGAAGTCTAACTCGCTAACCTCTAGCCCACGGCCGCTTCAAGTTATATATTGAGTCATGTCTACTATAAGAGATAGACATGTGACGAATTTACTTCCAATGATAAGGCATTCTCTAAATTTTCACCCAAACAGTTAACTAGTTCATCCTGAATGGTTGGGCTCAAATATGTTATAGTTTCTTTTTATTTAATGCTTGTTTCATAATATTGTCGCGTTTTGACCTGTGACAAAATTCCATTGTAAACTTCATTTCTCATTATTACGATTATGGATTTTTTGATAACATGACATTTATATTAAATAATGTTTCAGATACTATCTTTGTAAAGGAATTCGTGTAGGACCTCCTGCCCCTTCCACCCCTTAATTACGCCACTGGTCAACACTTCTATTAAGATGTGTATAATGTCCTTAAAATATGAACATCCTATTTATGAGATGATACACCTATAGTCTGTCCCGCAGGTTTACCTAGCTACCGCATTAATACAAAACTTAAACATAGACCTGTCCGTTCGCTAATAGATTTTACTTAAAATGTATGCTGCCCTGTGCTGTAGCCATTTTCATTAATCTTCAACATTTAGGCAATTTACTCTAGGATTCATTTCATAATCATCTAAATTATCAATTTTAACTGACAAAGTTGTACTACCAAGATGAAATTAAATATATTACCTTACTTATACTGTATTCAACTTAAAATACGTTTTCCTTATGCTTAAAACTGTTTGTTTGGTTTGTATCATCTACCAGCGATTCCTTAATTACCGTATCCATGATACACATCGCATTACCAATATAATAATGTAGTTCTAATGATCATTTGTAGAAGTATAAATACTCCAGGAGGTTAATGATATTTTTTGGCTTTTAGCAACTAGTTGGTGTCGTGTAATAAACAAATTAATTTTTGTTTGCCATTATGTCAAATTAAATTAAATTATGAAGAGCTTGGAACGGAGCATTATCAGTTGTTACGCCTGAAATGCGGAAAAACCCCTTGAATACGTTGAAAAATTAATTCAAGGGTGGAGGGAACGTGAACGTGTGATTGAACAAATAAATCCAATAGTAATTACTCTAGGTTTTGATTCAGACTCACACTTGATAGCGATGACTATGATATATCACTGCTTATTAACCTGATTTTAAAAAAATAGTGTTGAAATTAAAAATTAATATTATTGAAAAACATTTTTTGTTTATCTATTACGTAGTATACAACAATCGTATATTACTATTATTATTATTATTCGACATTATAGATTGTGAAGACCATATTAATTATATAAGTATTCGAAATAAAATAATACTAAATTTGAAAAACAAATATTTCTTCTAAAATTCAGTTTCAAGTATGTTTCCAAACAAAATTCAGTCAAAACGTGAGCCGCTGGTATTTAAAAATGTTCTGGTGTGTACTGGACACCCTAATAGTCGCCTGTCTGTCTTCTATGCATAACTTAAACACCAACTAAATGTGAACACTCTTAATAGTTTACGTTCTGTGTTGAGGTACGCTATAACTAATAGATTTGAGTGAAATAAAACCAGTACTTGAATGTTGAAAAAATGTATAAGCGCTAATCTGTTAGCTAGGTAAACCTCTAAGACAGTGTATACAATTGCCTTGCAAACTGGATTCCTATCCTTAGTTCGAACATGCTGTTTTTAAAATGGACCTCTCTTTTTAATGTAAGAACAAATCTTAAATGTTAATAAAATTTTGAGACTGCAACTATATGTAGATTTAATATGAGCACGCATGCTTCTTCTTATTAGTCTGCGAATACCCATAAATGCAGATTATGTCAAATTAGAAACATCTTAAAAGATTTTATAATTACCAAGTAAAATTGTATAATTAGGGATTTTAATAACAGTAGACGTCGACGTGTAATGAGGTGTCCACCTGCTGCCATAATTACAAGTAATATTCGTTAACAGTGGTGGTGTACATGTAATTATTCGTAATTACCGAAGCAGTAATTTGCACGTGTAATTGTAGATATACTTCTACAAGCCTACTATTATGAATACAAATTCCAAAAATCGAAAATCTTGTAATTTTTCATCCGCAACTGCTTTTGCAGATTACTAAAAATTTGACGCCAACTTAATATCGAATTTCGACCGTTTAAAACTTCCATGTATGTATATTATAATAATTATTATTACAGTAACATGGCTGCTGCCAAAATTGCTTTAGGGAGTCGCTTTTATTATCTGCTGCCGTCATCGCTTGCATCTTAATTACTAATTGCAAATCTCTACCAAATTTTCTTTCGATCTTGAGTTAATATAGTTAGCTCCGCTTTTTAAACATGCGGTATTTTTGAAATACGTATAAGAAGAATAAATTTGAAAATTAAATTATCAGTGTGTATAAGATACCGTTAAATTTAGCGCCCTGCTTATTAAAAACAGCGTACTTTAATGGAATATGCTAACTTTCCATAGAACTATTAATATTTTTAAATTAAAAATAGTTGTATGTAAAATAAACAACAGTGCGAACCGAAAAAACTCCGTTGATACAATAAACAAACAACACAAAGTAAAATTATATAATTTCTGGGTGTCGATTTAAGTTGTAACAGCAGAAACAGTGTTGTGCTATGTGTTGTTTTCTTTCCACACAATTTATTATATATATATATATATATAAATACACAGGGTGTCTCATGACTTGAGGTCACTACTTCACCTACCTGTAGGAGAGGTGAAAAGAAGTCGAGACTAAACAGTGGTCATTTTCTCTAAATCGACTATTAAAGAAATTATGCCCTGTTTTAGTGAAATACTGAAGAACCGAAACAATAAATGATATTAAGTGGTATTTGATACAAACTGTCTACGTTCCTATGGACATGATATTATGTAATTTAGTTATATGTCAAACAGTAAACCACCTTAAAGTCGATTTCTTTGCTTGCGTTTATTAACAGTGTTGAGAATGTTTACTTTTACAACGCGAGAGTATGCTGATATCCGTTACATATACGGTTTTTGTGATAGAAACTCAGTAGCAACTGCTCGAGAATATGGGTTGAGATTTCCAAATCGGCGACTACCAGACCGACGAGTTTTCCAACGAGTGCACAACCACCTATGTGAACACGGAACTTTCCCTAAACCGTCGAATGAGCGTCCAATACAGTAATACCAAACAATCAGGACAACACACTGCAAAAAATTGATAGTAATCCCAGCACCTATGTTCGTCGTGTATCTGCACAAGCTAATGTAACACGAATGCGGGTTTGGAGAACATTAAAACGCCATGGTTTATATTCATTTCATATCCAGTCTATTCAAGCCTTCTTACCTACAGATTTCGCTAGTCGTATAAAGCTTTGCTGCTGGATCATTCAAATCGAAACCTACGTAATAGAATTTTATTCACGGATGAGGCAACATTTACAACGAATGGATTAATGAACAGAAAGAACAGCCACTCTTGGGATTTGGAGAATCAACACTAAATCACAGCGTCAAATTATCAACATAGGTTTTCAGTGAATATCTGGTGTGGAATTATTAATAACATGCTCATTGGTCCATTCCTTTTTGAGAACCATTTAACCGCTGACAGATATTGAAATTTTCTGAGAGACGATTTGGCAGGATTGTTAGATGATGTCCACCTGGTGATCAGGCTTGGTATGTGGTATATATACCAGCACGATAGTGCCCCTGCGCATTTTGCGTTACGTGTAAGACAATTTTTGAATCAAAGGTTTGAATGACATGTAATTGGTAGAGGAGAACAGTACCCTTGACCCCCAAGATCTCTGGACTTAAATTGTTTAGATCATTATTTGTGGGGTCATATAAAATATATGGTATACCAAACACCATCAGAGACTGTTAAAGATCTTAGGAGACGCATTTTTGAGGCAGCAGAACTAATTCGCAAAACTAAATACTTACTTTTCTGAAATTGTAATTATTTAATAAATAATAATTTAACACTCTGTATTTTGAAAACGGTTTACTTTAGGGCATGACTTTATTAGAATTTGTAACTAAATTTGGTCTGAAGCTTACGTACACGAAGTAGTGACTTCACGTCGTGGGACACCCTGTATATATATGTATATATATATATAAGGCAGCCTTTAGAGTTTCAACCTGAAGTTTTGCTACTTACATAAATTATTTAAAATAATTATAAATAATTATAAAAGTTGTAATTTAAAAACACCATTTTCTTATTGGAAGTAATTTAGAATTGACAAGTTTTTCAAGTAAACTTATAGCAAGCATATTTGATACAATAATATTGTATATAATTGATAGAGGTTTCCTATTTCATTGCTATAAAGATTCAGGGCCTAGCTATGAGTTTCACGGTCCAGCAAATCATCAGCCCCCGTTTATCGTACTTCAGAAATATTTTATTGTGTTCCTTAGTAACTCCAAGAGCTATTGTATATATAACATGTTTTTGATCTTTATATTCTAGGGTAGAAATTTTGAAAGGGAACTGTGTGCAAGCGTCATGGTTTTCAAGTTTCTCCGATACATTCTATTTCCTTTCTGGTTAAACATTATTGGATTACTGTTTAAAGTATAAACGCCAAGAACTCACGGTCACTGACGCTATCCCACATTCTTATAATATACAGGGCGTTTGTACAATGCGGGATTTCTCATATCTCATTTAGTATGCAAAATATTGAAAATTCTAGTACGAATAGTTGTGGGCAGTTTTGTTTTACATGATTCAGAATGATTTTCAAACATCTATGCTGTTTTTTTTAACAAAACAATTTGTGTATTGTTATATTTTTGAATTCCCTGTCAATAAATGATTAAAATCATTATAGTAGTGCAAATGTTATTCTCTGATATTCAATTATTAATATACATTTGTGACTAGTGAAGCTAATTGGTTCTAATTGGATGGACATTTTTACAGATGTCTTCAAAATTATCTGATGTAATGAAATCATAATTCGATACTAAGCAGGGAAATCAATATCAGGAGATTGCATTCTCGCCATTTTTAAATATATCGTAATCGGCAGTTAGAAAGTACATCAAGTTACCCTTCAATTCGTGTAGGATTTATAGTTAATTTATACAGGATGAGCCAGCTAAGTTGTCCCCTCTTAAAAGTGAAGCAACCCAACATACGTATAGCATGTCAGCCAAAATCACTTTTTCTTTAATTTAATTAAACCGATCAATGTTGCCTAGTTATAACAATATGTCGAACTGTCAATTTACTTGGTTTAAGTAAAATGTATGCAAACAACAAACAAACTGATTGGTTGATTATTTTTCGTAAATGTTGCATGAATTCGGCCGTAGCCCACATTTTACGTATCAGGCGCTATCCAACTCGAAGACCACCGCGTGAAAAATATTTAGACGTCTTGAAACTTCGCCTCTTTAAGAAACGAACGCACATTTGTTAAATCCAGAAGATGAAGGCCCAGAACGATTCCGAACATGGAAACTAACAATTTTAGAGGTAGTGCATGAGAATTCCCATGTAAGTTAGAGAAGTCTAGGTGCAAATGTAGGTATTAATAGAACTGTAATTAGAAGATTTTTGAAATCAAATGTATTTCATCCCTGTCATGTTACTATGGTGCACGAATTGCCTACCCAGGCTGCTGGAAGATGTAGAAATGTACGACAAAAACTTTGGTACCAACATAATGGCTGTTCTGTTCACTACAGTTCGAATGTTAGGAATTACCATAGGCTAATAAATCCTTTTTATTAGAATTTATTAACCTATGGAATTACCTAAATAATGTATGTATTTGGAGGAAATTGGATCGCAAGACAAACTGTGCATCCATGGCCACCAAGAACTTGCCATATCACTCCACTAGACTTTTCCTTCGGGAATAATTAATAAACTAGTGTACTGACCTCCAGTTTTCCTCACTATTCGCACTATTTTAAAAATTTAATTCCATCCCCCATTGATAATATTTAAAAAGCGTAATAATATTCCATTAAAAACATAATTTTACTTTGCTGCGGCTAGATCAAATTGTGCTTATATCTGCAAATTTATATTATGAACAACCAAATTCCCTACAACCTTGTTTTTTGAAATGCTTGGATATATTTAATAATAAATGAGAAATAATGGAATCGCGCAGTAAATAGATAACCTATTTAATTTGGAAAAACAGAACTATATGTATTTAAAATTCACCAATATACTATTTTATAATATATAAATACATACAGAATCAGTGGCGTGGAATATATTTTATATTTAACTAAATCTTGTTGTAGATTTTTGACACCGCCTTCGCAAGCATTTTGAGAGGGGGGGAGGCGGTAAATGATCATTTCTGAACAAAAATATTCATGACTGAAAGTTAGTTCCGGAGTAGTGTAAAGGGTGATGGATTTTGAACAGGGTCTGCTGAAAACTGCTTAGAAGAATTCCGTGAACGATTTCCAAATGCTGCTTTTGAACGCAGATTGAGGAATCTTTAATAGTGTATCTTAAAAATTTTCGAGAAAATGGTAAAATCGTTAAAAACTTGATGATCGGCGGACAAAAGTTACAGATGAAGTTGTTGTAGCAACTATGAAATGATGAATAATGAATCCACATCGAATGACAACAGTCAGTGTAAGTGGTTTTTGAATGTCTGCAATTATTATTGAACAGTATTCCGAAATGAACTTGATTATATAAGCAAGGTTATATTAATATACAGAATTATGAAGAAGCCCCTTATTTTTCTGTTGAAGCGCTTCTGCATTCTACAAAAGTTGATATTTGGCCAGCCGTAGGTGCAACACGATTAATTCACCAATGACAATATTAACACTGAAAAATATCAAGAAGAAATTTTACAATCATTGAACTGATGATGATAAATTACGAACGAGTTACTTTGAACAGAAAGGGGCCACTATACAGTTATTAACGGAAATCTTTGATAATAGACTTATTAGTAGAAACACAGAAACTCGTTAGCTACAAGATCACCTGATTGTATCCCTTGCGATTTCTGTTGTGGCTTTACATAAACTAAATTAATATTTCAAACTCCTATTTACAATTTAGATAAATTAAGAATACAATACCGTGGGGAGATTGCATGGTAGGGTGTCAAACGAACAGTTTAGAATCGTATTGATGAAGGTGGACCATTATGATAGTTTTATAAAAAAAAAATAAGATTTTTAATCAAATGTAAAGAAAACTGTGTAGTCTTTTACTCAAATGTAAATACCTAACTCATTAATATGCTGTTTAATGGTGTTTATTTAATTATTGTTTAGGATTAAAAGTTTAATGAACAGGCAACCCGTATAACAAAAAGTATATCGGTTGCCTAACTTGGGCCTTGAACTTACACTATACTAATTAGGAAAGAACATACGTTTATCAAGCCATAGCCAACTCGAAACAGTTAAATTTTAGAACAGCCGTTATTACTTTTACAAAATGCTATTCAATAGCGGAAAACATTGTTGTCTCAAATCGTTTCAGAACAATAGAATGACCCCTAAGATCTCCAGATTTTACTCCATTAGACTTTTTTCTATGGGGTCACTTAAAATCTTTATGTTCTTCGCACAACTGCGACATGGACTAGTTGAGGAATTTCGAGTTATTCCGCAACAAACCTTCCAAAGTGTTCTGAGAGATTTTGAGAGTAGATATTACAATTACTTGGAAAATAATGGAAATCATTTAAATTAATATTTTGAAATTTGAATTACAATAATTGGTTCAAAAATGAGTCGGGAGAAACAATGTTTGCTACTATTGAATAGCATTTTGTAAGAGCTTTTCAATGAGGCATCACAAGGTGGCTGTTCAAAGGAGTGAAGTCGGAAGAGTATGTGTTTTTGACCTTAAATACTCATAAAAGTTGAAAGAGAAAATTGCTTACATCTCGCAAACGAACGCATGTTGATTACAATTTTTCTGCTTATTTTTGGGCGTACGGTATGCCCATTTGTTTTCAACACCCTGTATTTTGCATTAAACATTTAAATCTAGCTGCTGTTTTGTGATGCAAGTTTTTTTACCTGTATCAGAAGTAATGGTTAAAACCATCCGGTCCAAGAAGATACCAAGCCTACTCTCTAGAGTGTATTTGGTTTTTCAGTTTTGAAAACCGTGCGATGCTAAACAAATGAATGGCTTTTTTATAAGGTCTCGGTATTAAAAATAAATTAAATGATTTATATGAATAATTTATAATGTTGTAGTGTGGTTAAGCAGCGATAATTTAGTGCGGTAGACATGCCGATTGCAGGCTAAGTTCCAGTCTCTGCGGGAAGCGTTCGAGTTCGCCGTGTGTAAAGTAGTTAGAGTTCTAGCGGAGCGCTAGCAAGAAGCTCGCCAGGCGTTCGCCGCGGCCCCGATCAGTTACGCAGCGATCTATCGTTAATAGTACCTTATCTAACTTGGAGAAACTACTTTTTTCACGACTGAAAACAAGAGCCGTATTCTGGAAAAACTCGGTTTATGCGAAAGACGATGGCGGTGCGGCGTTCGAACATCCGACCATTATAACTATACTTATATCCATGTAGGGATTTTACGCGACTTACTCAAAAAACCTACCATTTTCAGACTGCTGCAACCAGTTCCCCTAATGTCATAAAAGAACGCTTATAAACGAATACGTTTTTTAACCCATTTCGACGAAATTTCATTCTAGAACTTGAACGTACAAACACGGATACAATGCACTGCATCCTCTCTTAAAACTGATAAGTTTGATACAGATCTATGTATGATCAGTCATGTTTGTAAGCAAAAACAGCTACTTTCAGGTTATATGTAACTACCTGTAAAACGGAAAAAAAGAAAATATCTAGTTTAACCGAAAGGACGAAAAACGATGGACAAATTAGAACCAATCTCACAAAAAAACTAATTTGTGGTGGGGAACAAAACAAATGGCAGAAAGCCTTCCAGTATTCTGTAAATATTAATATCAAGAAAATTGTTTAAATTAAAAGACAATTCGGAAATATTTCAATATTCTATGGCAATAGTGGAACTTTAAAAGTCATTATGATGATAGCCTTGTCGCAAGCAACCTTAATATCTCACTGCAGGCCCTCAGCACTTTTTTCTGTTACATGTATCTCCTTAGCTAAGGAAAATGCACGGAAGACCTACTATTAAACATCTTATACCAGTAACAAAAATAACAAAGTTTAGGCAACTGTTGCCAAAGCCGGATTGGAGAATTGCGCGTGGAAAGTTGCAGCATTAGATTTTTATTAAGCTGCATTGAAAGTGTCTAGGGTTCCTACCTAGACGACTTCCGTAGCTCGTTGGAAACTTGTGTGTTTTACTAAATACAACTTATGCTCCATTGTAATGGATTTTTAACAAAAATAATTCCAAAATAAGTTAAGTTAACAAGTTGTTTTGAAACAGGGCTGTTGCCTTCTTAGTTATACTTATTTCTATCTCTAAGTCTTGGTTTTAAGAAATTATAAACAACTGACTTATTAAACAGTTCAGCTTTTCTTTAGGTGCATAGATAAGGATCTGTTTGCAACGCATAGCTTTAGCAAATATTTAATATTTTTAAGGTTTTACAAACGATAAACCCATATGAAACTTGCGATAGAAATGATATAATATAAAGAACTACGCTGTAGCAGAGACAAAATACTCCTATCTATTTGCATGCATAGCTTTAGCAAATATTTAATTTCTTAAAGGTTTTACAAACGATAAACCCCTGTCAAACCTTGCGATAGAAATTATATAATATAGGGAACTGCGCTGTAAATACTTATATATATATATATATATATACTCAGTTTAAATTGTAAGTCTAGGAACACGTCTTCTTGTTAAGAAATTAATAACAACCTATTTTTATTTACTAAGAAATTTAGTTTTTGTCTACATACCTGGATAAGGATCTATTTGCATGGTATAGCTTCATCAAATATTTAATTTTTTAAAAGTTTTACAAACGATAAACCCCTATGAAACCTTGCGATAGAAATGATATAATAAAGGAACTACGCTATATAGATACCTATACTCGGTTTAAATTGTAAGTCCAGAAACACATCTTGTTCTTAAGAAATTAGTAACAACTTATGGTTACTTACTAAACAGTTTAGTTTTGTCTACATACCTGGATAAAGATCTATTTGCATGGCATAGCTTTAGCCAATATTTAATTTTTTTAAGGTTTTACAAACGATAAACCCCTGTCAAACCTTGCGATAGAAATTATGTAATATAAGAACCTACGTTGTAGATATCTATACTCAGTTAAAATTGTAAGTCCAGAAACGCGTCTTGTTCTTAAGATATTAATAAATACCTATTATTATTTACTAAGAAGTTTAGTTTTTGTTTACATACCTGGATAAGGATCTATTTGCGTGGTATAGCTTTAGCAAATATTTAATTTTTTAAAGGTTTTACAAACGACAATCCCCTGTCAAACCTTGCGATACAAATTATATAATATAAGGAACTGCGCTGTAAATACCTATACTCAGTTTAAGTAGTAAGTCCGGGAACACGTCTTCTTCTTAAGAAATGAATAACAACTTATGGCTACTTATTAAACTATTTAGTTTTTGTCAAATGATTAATTTTTAAGGTTTTACAAACGATAAACCCTAGTCAAACCTTGCGATCGAAATTATATAGTATAAAAAACTACGAAGTAGATACCTATACTGATTTTAAATCAATAAGTCCAGAAACATGTCTTGTTCTTAAGAAATTGGTAGCAACCTATGGTTACCTACTAAAATGTTTAATTTTTGTCTACATAGCTGTATAAGGATCTGTTTGCATGGCATAGCTTTAGCAAATATTTAATTTTTTAAGGTTTTACAAACGATAAACCCCTGTCAATTCTTGCGATAGAAACTATGTAAAATAAGAACCTACGTTGTAGATATCTATACTCAGTTAAAATTGTAAGTCCAGAAACGCGTCTTGTTCTTAAGAAATTAATAACAACCTATTATTATTTACTAAGAAGTTTAGTTTTTGTCTACATACCTGGATAAGGATCTATTAGCATGGTATAGCTTTAGCAAATATTTAATTTTTTAAAGGTTTTACAAACGACAAACCCCTGTCAAACCTTGCGATACAAATTATATAATATAAGGAACTGCGCTGTAAATACCTATACTCAGTTTAAGTAGTAAGTCCAGGAACAGGTCTTCTTCTTAAGAAATGAATAACAACTTATGGCTACTTATTAAACTATTTAGTTTTTGTCAAATGATTAATTTTTAAGGTTTTACAAACGATAAACCCTAGTCAAACCTTGCGATCGAAATTATATAGTATAAAAAACTACGAAGTAGATACCTATACTGATTTTAAATCAATAAGTCCAGAAACATGTCTTGTTCTTAAGAAATTGGTAGCAACCTATGGTTACCTACTAAAAAGTTTAATTTTTGTCTACATACCTGGATAAGGATCTGTTTGCATGGCATAGCTTTAGCAAATATTTAATATTTTTAAGGTTTAACAAACCTTGTCAAACCTTGTGATAGAAATTATATAATACAGGGAATTACACTGTAGATCTATTTAGTTTAATTGAATAAGTCATAAACATGTCTTATTCTTAATAAATCAGTAATAACTTATGGTTATTTAAAAATCCGTTTAGTTTTCGACTAATTAACTAAATACGATTTTATTTGCGTGGCATAACTTTAGAAATTGTTTAAAATTTTCAAATTCTTACAAACTTTAAACTTAAGTGAGCTCATAAATTCCCCGCTATTGGAAGTTTGAGAATAAAAGACCAGAGCCAAGTACGAAATCATAATCCAGTGTGCTGTTACCCTAGCTACAAATGTTGACAATATTGAATGCTGTTGAAATTGTCTATTATTATTATTAAAATTTAAGTGTAACGTATTTTAAGAAGTGAAAAGTGGAAATTTTTTCTATGTGTATATGTTTTATAATTTATATATGCTATTGGATACATATACTGCATGAAAGCTATTACAGCTACCAAGTCACAGGTCAATATTTGTGTACAACTATTTAGTTATGATTCCAAGGTCTGCAAAATAAAAAAAAGGTAGAACCGCGGCATATAATGAATTAGTTAAAAAGTAAAGATGGACGTGACAGTTCTCCAGCTGCTATTATTTATAAGGAAAGAAGTAACCCCGTCTAGATCCAGTATGTGGGAGGAGGAGGAAGCACTCATCACATTGTCATTACGAGCGCGACCTCTCATTTCAAATGCGGTGCGAGTAAACGCCGTTACCACCACATGCCCACTGACAACTTTACGAGGAGCACCACTTTCAACCACATGTTACACTTTGGGTAGCTTTATGTCCGCTACATGACATCCCCTGTTGTTTGCATGCTGCCGAATGTACGTACGCGCTCTGGAAATTGTTACAAGCAATATTGTATCAAGGCTCGTAAAGCGACGCTGATTTTCTCTATATATTACGCTTTATTATACATCCGCGGCGCTTTACACTCTTGCTAAAAATGCGTCGTGAAATTTTACAGTCGAACACAAAAATGCCGCAACAGGCTGCTGCCACCAGCTGCTCTAACAGTTTTGCGAATTAGCGGAGGCTTTGAAGGACCTCTTCAATATTTCCCTGTTTTTACTTCCAAGATTTAGTATATCACCAGAAGCAAAATGTACCCATCGTACAAACATAAAGGAAGATACTTTAGAATATGAACAACAGTCACATCTGTCACAACAATTAATTATACAGTAGATCTGATCATAGTTTTACAGAAAACTGTATGATGAGCATAACGAAGGTATCCGCAATACTGATCCGTTACTTACCTATAACTATCAGTTCTCAGAAGTATTATAAAACTGAACGAAACACTGTGCCTGAACTTTCCCATGTTTTCAATAATAACCTATCGCTGTCTCTAAATGATACCAACTCGGGATTTTTAAATCGATAGTAGTTATAAATACTTGTAAAATTAGCTTTACAATGATGCATATCCTTTTACCAAAAAACTAAGCGGATTATACGTCACTAAACCCAATATTTTCAACAACGTAGTATGCTCCAAAGACAAGGTTCTCCAATAAATAAAGTATACTTTTGTAGGTTTTTCAATGATTTTTAGGCCATATAATTTTATCAACTCCTTTTAACCAGCCATGAAAAATATTTTCTTGAATATCATAAAAACTTTGGTTAAGTTGAGATTTAAGTCCTTTAGGATTTATGGATTTTATTAGTGGAGTAATAAATAAGAAATTTTGCAAAATTCCTAGAAAGACCCAGAACTGATTTTAGAAAATATGTATAAAACCATTTTGTAGCTGTCCCCGAAAAATATTTGTTGTAACATCAAAAACTTTGGTTGAGTTGATGTACAAGTCCATTAGGATTTATGGTTTTGATTAGTGGGGCATTAATTTAGAAATTTAGCGAAATTCCTAGAAAGACCCAGAACCAGTTTTCGAAAATAAGTATATGAAACCATTTTGTAGCTATCCCCGAAAAATATTTGTTGGAACATCAAAAATTTTGCTTGCGTTGATGTTTAAGTCCATTAGGATTTATGGTTGCGACAAGCGGGGTATTGAATTAGAAATTTTGCAACATTCCTAGAGAGTCCCAGAACTAGTTTTCGGAAATAAGTCTAAAACCATTTTATAGTTGTCCCCGAAAAATATTTGTTGGAACATCAAAAATTTTGCTTGAGTTGAGGTTTAAGTCTATTAGGATTTACGATTTTGATTGATTGGCAATGTATTAAATTACAAATTTTGAAAAATTTTAGAGAATCTTCAAAAATTGTTTAAAAAATTTAGGAACCGCAATATTTATACAATGTATTTGTTTTCAAAAAATTGGTGGAGTTTGTAATCGTAATGTATCTCGGCTATCCAGAAAGTTAAAGTTCAAGTGAATTGGATTAACGGTTTTTCAGCAAACACTCGATAAATTTACAATTTTCAAACAATTATAGCGATCTTAGTTTTAATGCTAAAAAGTTCGACAAACAATCGTCATTTCAACTCCGAAAGAACGACTAAAATTTACATTTGTAAACATTAGACTATTTTCGTGACGTCATAGTTTTTCCAGGGACAGTTGTATTAATATAATAACAAACAATTGTATGGCGCCTATGTAATTGGTACTGTGTCATCAGAGTGATCTTATATTTAGTTGCGTTTTTAAGGGTCTAAACTTCCTCTCTCAAAGTTTAAATTCATAACACCGAATTTTAAAGGAAAAGCGGCAAACACCGCTACTCACGTGTTCAGCGTAAGCGGACATCAACTGTAATTTTGGCAAACAAATTTCTCTAACAATAACCTACAAAATCTTATCTTGAATGGTACTCTTATACGCTATAATAAATCGACACAAGAAAGACAATAGAAAAGGACATCGGATAAAGAACTATTACGCGTCACATTCCGGCTGTGGAATCTTTTTGAATTAAGGGCAAGTTTAATTACACTGGTAAACAAAAATCAACTTATTTTTGACATGGATAGAACATGGCGTATACTATGTAAAATTTCATTAGAAAGGAGGAAATGACCTTGGATTTTCTCTATCACCACACTTTATTTGCTACGAAGTGTTGTGCGTTATACGGAAATATAACACTATCGGTATGTTCTTAATATTGCACTTACTTCAAAATGTTGTCGCGGATGTTTTAAGGCGATATTTGGTCTCTGGGACATCACGGATTAATGTTCAGCAGTAATCAGCAAGCAAACTATGACTCCATTTGCCTTGGTATCGCTTTTCCATTGTTGCAACGTCTTGATGGAACCGTTATCCAGGTTCGTCGCTTACGGCACCCAAATTTTCCGGAAAGAAATCGAGATGAGCATCCAGAAAGTGAATTTTTAAAGACATGTTACATCCCATTTCTCTGTAGGCACTAAGTAATTCAGTCACAACTCACAAGATCTTTGTAATTTTCAGCTTTGACATTTCCAAGAAAATTGGTCACAACTGTAGTAAAAGCTCTCCAAGTTCTTAGTTCAAGTTCATTCAGCAAGTTGTCGAATTCGCTATCTTTCATTACTTCTCGTATTTGTGGTCCAACACATATACCTTCTTTAATTTTTGCCTCACTAACTCTCGGAAATTTCTGTTTCAGACACAAGAACCCTCTTCCGTTCCGATCTAGTGCTTTAACGAAATTTTTCAAGTCCAATTTAATATGCAGTGGTGGTAGAAATACGTTTTTACGATCAATCAGTGGTTTACTGGTAATATTTTTTGACTCGGAGTTAGTGCTTGATGTAGTGGCAATTCCTTCTGTATATAGTGACGACCTCGTACACGGCTATCCCATTCACTTAGGAAGCTACAGTATTTTGTATACTCCACTTGAAGTCCAAGAAGAAGTGCTACCACTTTTAGGCCTCCACAGATTGACCACTCATAGTCATTATACCGAATGTGTTCTAGGAGATATAGCATATTCTCGTATGATTCCATCATATGAAGGACATAAGCTATAGGTATAGATGGGTATTTACTGCCGTTGTCAAGCAAAATTGCTTGTAAGCTAAGTTTTGAAGAATCTATAAATAAGCGCCAATTTATGTTTCTGTCCTAATGCGTGAAATCAGTTATCAACATCCGTGCAATATACCAAAGTCCCTTTTTGAGCGAAACAATGTGTAAGTCCTTTTGGACGTTATCGGAAGTGAGTTATATGTACGTCACCTTCGAGGAGATTCCAACCTTTGAATCTGGATGCTAGAAGTTCTGGCTGTGATTTTGCTAGTTTTAAATGTCGAACTAAATCATTCAGTTCAGTCTGTGAAATCAGATGTCGTTCTGTTGAACATTTTAGTGCTTGAAATAGTGGATCATTGTCGATTTCCTGTGCGAATTGCATATCATCAGTTGGAACACCGGTGCTTTAAGGTTCTTCTTCGTCCAAACTCCAAGATTCTGGTGAATTTGGGATAGGAAGATCTTCATTATATTCGACGGGCCATAAAGCTGATGGTAAATTGGGATGCTGCACAATATGCTTGGACTTCGATCCGATGCCCAGTATGTTAGTGAGGCAAAAGTAACAATCTGTGGCATGGTCTTTCTGTTCTCTCCACACCATTGGTACTGAAAAACGCATTTTACCTTGTGTACCTTTCAACCAACCTATTAACAATGTTACGCAAGTCTGACAACATATGTGAGCAGTCCATGCCTTATCTTGATTTCCTACTTTAACTCCAAAATAAAGTTCGCAAGCTCTTGTACAAGTGGGGTGAAAGTACGTTTTTGCGATTTAGAAGTTAGTTCCCCGCACACATAACAAAAACTGTTGACATTATTTACACACACAAAGTGGCACAGTGTGCATATGTTGCAAACTTGCAAAATATAAATGCTTATTACTAAAAATTCGTGGGTGATAGGCAAATTCTGTTTTTAGGGTGCCGAAATATATCAGAAACACCAAAAAATGTCCATGTCATAAAATGTGTGTTTAACATTGTTATTATTTATAATTGACCCACAACTACAACAACTTTATTGATACGATTTATATAGTGTATTGATTATATGTGTGTGTGGTGGTAGCTCAGTTGGTAGAGCGATTTATAAAAATCTTGTCTGCAACCCATCGCACAGAATTTCCCAATCCGTAAAAATCTTCTCTGCAGTTTCTGTCGTTCGGATTCGACGTTAAACTGTAGGTCCCGTGTTTCTACCTTAGCGCTGAGGAGAAACACGTGGCATAGAAGATGCCGATACCCAGCAGTGGGACAGAAGGCTGTCAATGAATGAATGATGATAGACTATATAGTAGTGATGTAAATACATTAGTTATAATTTTGAAAGTGGCTGGCGACCCTATTGATTTGAATGCCGTGCAGAAACTACCTTTTCCAAATCTGGGCATATATGTTTAAATGAAAAAGAGCTTTTTGCGAAATACCAAATTAGTACAAAAACAAAGACAGATCTTGATACATGTCTTGTTAAAATATTGTAGAACGTATTATTTCCTGATGATATAGATCAGGCAGCAAATAAATTTGTCTTTTTTCGAAAGTTACATTACTAAATACGCTTCAGTAGAGCAAATAGAAATTACCACTAAAAAATAAACTGTGAATAAGTAATGGAGTGTCAGCACCCACACGTAAGCGTTATAAATTAACCCAGAATGTTTAAGAACTCCTTGAAACCAGGAACTACTTAGGCTATATAAATGATATACAAACCAAATATACTTATAATTATCAAATATTTAATGATATAACGAATATATATGAATAAATAATCATGATTCACAGCTACATAATGCAGGTGCTGTTTATATAAGAAAGTCTGAGGGCAATGAAGAAACTGTTTAGTATATTTGGACATTCTCGAACTTTCTAACGTGCTTTTAAATTTTCCCGGATTACTTACATGAGCCTATTGTATTACTCAATATTTAATATATTTTCTAATACTAGCCCTTTCCTAAAATTTTAAAAACGTGCAGAATTTTTTCGGCGTTCAGATATCGAAAATATATATTTCTACTAAGGTATTAAAATATAAAGTTCGAGTTGATTCATGAAATCTTACTTCCTATACTGATAGTGCGGAAAAGAAAAAGATACCGCTTCCAGAAAATTTACTTCATATATCCTGTGGGAGTCATTAATTCAGCTGATAGTAATTTATAAATTATAAACACCATTGTTCTGCGAAATGCCGAGCTGATATCCTTCTCCACACATGGAATAAGTTGCATATAACAGAATGCAGTTGAGAAATATTTGAAGCACGAGCGTTAAATAACTCTCTTCTCTAATTAAAATTCAGAAAACATCAGAATAAAGGAAATCCACCGTACATCACTTTCAAATTCAAATATATTGATGAAAAGGCATTTTACAGACTCCAATGAAAAATTCCCAAACTTAATATGTTGCCCAAGCATGAAAGTGAACCCCTAGAAAATGTCTTTACATTACTTAAGAGTGAGATTATATATTGAGGGGGAACGAGTCATTCAGAGGCAACAGACCTTTAGAACGAACATGTAAAGTAGCCCTTCTAAAGAAACGGCGTTATGGAGACAAATGACGGAAACTACTCCCTATTATCGTTTATCGTCTAACTTTTTATGTCAAATATTCACATTTACGTCTTTATACTTACATGTTTAGTTTTAAATCTATAAACATGTAATTCAACCGATTAGGTTTTGGCTTAAGAAATATTTAGGAAATCTGTATAAAACGTTTTGCCTACAATTTTCCGTGCTTACAATAATATTTCCTTCATGTATACATTACACAGTATACAGTATAATAGAATCTCCCGTTAACATATCTATGGCAATTGTTTCGTTATAATATAATTTTGAAGTTACAGTTACGATGTATAAAACTACTGTTCATTGTAGAATGGAATGGAAATTCGACTGAAATTCTAACAAACTGCGAGCACAATACAGTCATCTATGATTTTCTGCAAGGCGGGTATTTGAATAGTTAACATGTGTAAGAGACGGGATAACTCGTGTAGAAAATGAACCTCATGTACGACGACCTGTAACTTCGGTTAATCGTAAAAATAAATTAAAAGTTAACACTATTATTCAGCAAGACATACGAGTAACAGTTCGTCAAATTACTCGAAATTCACAAATTAGTGTCGGAAGTGTTGAAGACGCCATAAAAACAGTCTAATGTATCGTAAGGTGAGTGCCAAGTGTATTCCGCCCTTGTTGACCAAAGAACACATGTTGAATCGTTTGCGAATCGCTTCTTTTTTACTGCAGAGATATTAAACAAAAGGAGATGCATTTTTGGACTCAATTGAGACAAGTGATGAAACCTGGGTACAGTATCTTACTCCTGAGTTAAAATATGCAAGCATGCAGTGATGTCACGCAACATCTCCAAAGCCAAAGCAAATAAAAACTGTCTTATCAGTTGGTAAAGTTGTTGTATTCCTTACAGAACATTGTACTATGCAGGCTATTATTCGAAACTTTTGCACGTTAAAGTTAAACAGGCAATCAGAAACAAACAAACGAGAGAGAAGCAGTTTCGTTCTTTCCTGCAAGACATTGCTCGTTCTCATACCGCTGCAAGAACAACTGAAACGATAATCAAACTTCAGTGAGACCTACTTCCTAAAGCACCAAAGAGTCCTGATCTTGCTATCTCCGAATTTTATTTGTTTGGCCCAGTAAAATAGCCGGGAAAATATTTCTGTCAAGTGACGATGTTATCGAAGCTATTCAAGAGTGGATACACATGTACCCAAACAATTCTTCCAGGAAGGTATTAAAAAGCTCCCGGGCAAGGGGACTACATCGAAAAAGTAGTATAGTTTCAAACATTATAATATTGTAATACCTTTTTTTATAAATAAATTCCTGTTTTAATTTGAACCTCGTACATTGACTCTTAAACTATAAAGGTAATAAAAATTTAAAATTTTTGGTGTTATGTTAAAGAACTCAGATTTACCAATAGCATTGAAATGAAGGAAACCAATATAACAGATTTGTGGCAACCAATCCTGGATATATATGTTGTATATATATATATATATATATATGTGTGTGTGTGTGTGTGTATAACCAAACATCTTCTGGCGTAAAGTGTAAGGTGTATTTTATACATCTCACTTTCATGCACAAATTTCGTCCATAGCTGCCTGTCTGTTGTCAACTTTTTTGCTTCTACCACATTCTGCATTTTTTTTTTTCAATATTGCTGTTACTTCATCATTCCACGTCTTTTTGGGTCTTCTTCTTGTTCTGTTTCTGTGTACACTTTTTTCTCATATGCGTTTAACTGGTCTATTATAGTCCATTCTGCACATATGTTCAAAATCATTTTAATGTTTGTTTCTCTATTATGTTACTAATTGGTTCAATTTCTAGTTCTTCTCTTACTGTCTCATTTCTTATTCTGTTTCTTCTGGTGATTGTTGTAACTCTTCTTAAATATTTCATATCAATAGCTTGTATTTTACTTCTCAGTGCATTTGTTAAACCCAACTCTCGCTTCCGTGCATTAGGATTGGCCTAAAAGCTGTTCTATGTACTTATCTATCTATATATGTATTTATCTCTTCATTTCCTATAAACGGCTTATTTAAACTGTGGTGTAGTCGGGTGCCGTCCTATTTGAAGGGTGCGAAGTCCGCATTCAGGTAAAATAACCGGTTGAACTAAGACGGGCGGCCACGTGCTCAAGAAACCAGTGACCAAAAACAAGTACCGTAATCGGCACTTTTTGACTTGGAAGAAAAAATTAAACTTGCACCTTAATAAAGCCATCAGATGAATCAGCATGTAAGACAATAAAACGCTTTCCTTCAGACCCCGATTTGTTCTTCACGCTTTTCTTGGAATCGTGTTGCCAAGATTTTCGAATACCTCCTCTTGAATAAATTCAGGTTTCATGCAGAAAAACTACATTTAATGAGTTTTTATTGGCATTGTTTACAAACGACTTCAAGAATGGAATTCTTTCATTAACAACACATGTTTTTTCACAAAGAAACCGTCAATTGCAGTCCTTGTTATATGTAAAACTACAGTTTTTTAAAAGTCAGGAAACTCTTAGTCTTATATCAAACCCGCGATCTTTCATAGCTTCTCGCAGAGTTTTTAGTGTAAAAGGCGTGCTACTGGCGTAAAAGTTGTAAATGACATCCCGAACATCCATTTTTATATTTTCATCAACATCGGCAGTATTTGGTTTACTCCTAAGGCGCTATTTTGGTGCGCTAAGTATATTTTCTTACATATCCGCTGCGCAGTAGTTAGACTTAATATAAGAAATTATTTTAAAGAAGAACGAAGAAACGGTGGGCCTTGGTTCCTGTTGATAAGATTCAAGAAAGAAGTGCTGCAGCTGCAAATATAGGTCTAACTACTGTGCAGCGGATGTGTAAGAAAATATAAATAAAATCCGATCAGTTTTTCTGAAAATTTATATTATTTTGGAGTCCCTTAACTTCTACAGATATTTTACTCTTAAAAACTGTATATAGATTTCTTATGCTTAAGATCTGGCATTTCTTATAGTTTAATCTAACAGATAACTGATTTTTGAATATGCGGATCTTAAATAAGCGCTTTGTTAAAATCTTAATTTTTAAAAACAATTTTTTAATATCTAGAGAGCCTAAACGGATATTTTCGTTAAAATCTCAAAACCATGAAATTATTGTATTTGCTATACTGGAAACGGTAT
Organism: Limonius californicus; assembly: GCA_014611495.1. Lineage (NCBI taxonomy): Eukaryota > Metazoa > Arthropoda > Insecta > Coleoptera > Elateridae > Limonius > Limonius californicus. The sequence goes on from JABXWE010026033.1 coordinate 27,768, forward strand.
GCAAAGCTAAAAATTGTTATTTTGGTAGATTTAATCAATTTGATTCTTTCATCTTGATGTTCCCGACTATCAAATGGTTGGCATTTTGTCGGTTTTGTTTAATTTCGGTAATTTTAGTAAAACTCGACTGTATCTGAATTGAGAACTAGTTTAAGAGCAAGCATGGCATAAAAATGTAGTCGAGGAAATTAGTTTTTCATGAAAATGACCTATTCGGAAAAACATTTTGTTCAATTTGGCCATAAAAAGTTGACGTGCTTGTTGTGCAAGTGTTCTAATTAGAGCGAAAATTTTACATCCATATCGCGTACCGATGCGATTTTGCTGTTTGAGCGCATTCCGCTGCCGGCGCTTCCAGCATTTCTCATTACGAAAGTGATACAGAGGACTAAGTATTGGAAGTCACGTAATTAAAGTAGCAAATGCTGAGACACTGAGAGCTAAGCTGCGCAATAAATAACTCAATTGATGCGAGGAATCTGCAGGCGCTAAAAGCAAGTGTTGCCGTTGTGATAGCTGTGACGGATGAGCACGCAACAGATAGTCTCTAATGGCCAATTACAAATGCAACCAAGAGTCCTGCCGCACTTCGCCAGTTTTGCTCCGCGAAATTTATAACTAATCAATCGGTAAATTTTCATTTTTGTGAAAGCCTCTATTTAACCGCAACAGTTGATTTGAAAACTGTAACTTGTGTCTTCTCAATTAACACCCACATAGATTTACTTTTGGACATGAAATTGGGATACACAATAACTTTTCATTTATTAATGGTACAGGATGTTGAAAAACTCAACCGTTTGCGAGATATCAGCGATTTCTATTATCAATATTTACGCCAAGAAAACATATAAATATTTGTTTTAACTTGAATTTTTAAAGATCTGCTCAGACAAGAATTCCCCACGGTTTAAAAAAATTTCCGGTCTTGCATTATGACACCATTATATATAGAGATGCACTAAAATTAGGCAACCCCAAACACAGAAGTCCAAAGGAGTTACGGCAGGACAAACATTGATAAAACCTGACACAGAAAATCCCTCATGTCTCAGAAATAGTTCAATTGTGAATGCTGATTAGGACTTTCTGACTTGTTCCTAATCCTATTATATTCTTCTTGATGATTACAGATGAACAATAACATGTATGAAATATGTTTGCTAATGTTTTTAAATGCTAAAGTTAGAGTTGTTTCTCATATGTGACTTAGAAGCATGATATGTTTCATATTTAACATTGTAATACAGTGGTGTGAAAAGTTCTACATCACCCAAGAAAATAACTATTTCTTGAAGTTTAGCTACATTTTTGGCGTAGTTAGACTATCTCAACAATTTATCTCTTAATTAGGTACTTAGAACTCCATAGAAAACAATTAAGGTTGGTGTTAGTGTATGCACTTCTACTGTAAGACGGAAACTTCTTAAGCCTGGACTTATCAGAAAAACATAGGCTCCACCGTTTGAGATGGTAGAAGGATCATCGCCATTGAGCCCCAGAACAATGGCAGAAGGTATTATTTATATCTATCTATAAATCTACCTTTAACAGTAACAATCATGCTGGAAAAGCATATGTTAGCAGATTTCCCGGAGAGGAATTTTCACGACAGTGTGTTCTGCTAACAATTAAACATCCAACCTCTATCATAATATGGGGCTTCATGTCTGCTGAAGATGTTGGTAGACTGCATGTTGTATCTGGCATGATGAATGCAACCAAATACATTGATGTCCTACAGAAGATCTTGCCTAGTGGAAAAGAGTTATTTCTTGACAAAACCTTTATCTTTCAAGATGGTAATGCTCTTTGCCAGAGAGAAAATGTTGTTCAATCTTAGATGTAGTGCAATAAAATTAAAAGAATATACTGTCCAGCACAATCCCCGGAACTAAATCTATAGAAAACTTATGTCAGAGGATTTCTAACATTATTTCAAGCAAAAAGGCCATAAAAAAGTGGAATTAATGGAACCCCTAATACTAATTGATGCCTGGTATCGCTGCATTACGCAAGAAAAATTACAAAAACTGGTAAATTCTATGCCTATGAATTAATTATTAAAATCAAAGGATGGCCTATTAAGTACTAAAATAGTTTAAAATTAATTAGTGTTTATTGTAATAAGCGTTGAAGTGTAGACTACATTATTATTGTTTCTGTTTTTTTGTGGATCAACATTTGAGATATTATTATTACCAGTATTGTGTTTAAGTACCTGTATTATATTTGCAATGGTGTAATGAAAAATATTTGAAAAAAATAGGTTTAAACTGCAATTTATCTTATTTGTGCAACTGATGCAGAACTATTTCACACCATTGTAAGTCATCTGGTTATCAAAAATCCCTATTCAATATGTTTAATTAGTCGATCAGAATTATTTAATAAATTTATATTAAATTGTTAATGATTTTAACAGTAAGGCAAGAAACAATATTAACAAATGTAAACTACCGCGTAATAGGGGAATACCCGATTTTATAATACAGTCGAACATTGCTATCTCGAACCTCTATATTTCAATTTTCTTTATTAATCAAATTAGAAGCTGTTTCCCGACAAAATACCTATTCCAATGTTCATATTTTTATATCGATAACTCAAATTAAATAAGTCGAATTTTATGAAAAATCAAATTTATAATTCTCCAGACTGGGTTCGCTATTAGTAAATATTTCTATAACTCGAAGTTATATTACTCAAAAATAATTGCGCTGTTTATCGCAACACTATAATGATTTATGGTAGTCTTCTGGTGAATGACCATATGCACTTTCGGCGTAGACATGTCAATTGAATTTAAATAGTATAGTGTAGCATTCATTGTAGACATCGAACATCCCGTATTTTCCGTTCTTGGACAAAGATTAAATACGTATGCAATTTTTGACCTACTTCTGATAACTCCAGTTGACATATTGAAGTTCGACTGTATTTAGAAGTACAATCAATAGAAAAATAAGAAATATCTAACTATAGAAGATACAAGAATATCTTAGTTAAACAAAATAGTTACACAACATTGCAATAAGCTTCGTTTTCACTAAAAATATGACTGTAATTGCATCAAGCATGAAGATGCTGTGTATCTGCTATGCATATTTCGTACTTCTTCTTTTTGAGGGTGCTATTTCCATATTGGAGGTTGGCAACCATCACAGCTATTTGTACTTTATTCGTGGATGCTCTAAATCAGGAGTCGGCAACCTTTTCGAGGGATCTGGCCACTTGAGTAACCAATAAATGGTGATGGGCAGGAGAGGAGCGGACGTCAAACGACACCTCTATATATATCTTGAATGCCGGCATTAGAGCCGGGGTGGAGAGGCTCTAGCTATGTACCCTCTATTCAGTGTGCCAGCATGCGTGATGGCTGTCACTACACTTCCGGTGAGTACTTGCGAGTTATCAGGGTTGTAGTAGGTTCTGGTACCGCGTCACCGATTCGCTATTATACAATCAATTTTGCGGTTAGTGAAACCAATCGAAATATGAGACCCGACAAGTAGCCCTAGAGGCAAATCTCTATCAAGAATGTCCCATTTTTGGCTCATGTTAGGAAGCAATTACCTACTTGATCATAATTTTACGTTATATTACTCAATTACATATTGTTTTGTTTTAATAAATAGATCTTAAAATAAAGAACGATAAAAAGTAGAATTTGTTGATTATTTTAAGGAAATGTTAAGGAAAAGTGGTATAAAAAAACATACAAGCCCGCGGGTGGTGTAACACTTCTTTGAGCTCACGGCATAAGGGTTCCATCAATAATAGTAAAAGTAAGAGTAGTAACAAAAAATTAATAGTGAAATCGACCGCTGCAACAGGACGATAAGGTTTCCTTACGAAAAAAAAGTTTTTTTACAACACTACGCGAGCCGCACGAAAGGTTCTAGAGGACCGCATGCGGCATGATGTGCCCAAAAACTAATTTTTCTTTTTCAACTATTTTCACTAAGCGCATAGATAAGTCACTAACATATATTCCACCTTTACGCAGCGAATTAGGATTATGGGCAAAAACTGATGAAGAAAAGAGAAAAGAGGTATTTGCGCAGCACTTAAGGAAAGTATATCAACCGTACTCTAATCAACCCGATCCTAATGTAGAAGATTTCCTCGAAGCTCCACTGCAGTTATCACTACCTATCAAAGCATTTTCCCCTGGCGAAATACGCAATGAAATTAAATATCTAAAAAACAAAAAATCACCGGGCTATGATCTAATAACGGCGGAGGTACTAAAGCAGCTACCAAGAAAAGGAATAACATTTCTTACCATGCTATTCAACTCAGTTTTAAGATTGACGTATTGGCCATTACAACTAATATTCGCGCAAATAATCCTGATCCTAAAACCCGGTAAGCCCCCCACTGAAGTGTCCTCTTACCGTCCCATTAGTCTTCTGCCCGTGTTATCCAAACTCCTAGAAAAACTGCTATACAAACGAATAAAAGAAAACGATCTGCAAAACAACTGGTTACCGAACCACCAATTTGGATTCCGGGAACGGCATTCCACTGTACAACAATGCCATCGGATAGTTGATGTTATTCGCGAAGCCTTAGAAGAGAAAATATACTGCACCGCAGCTTTCCTTGATGTAAGTCAGGCCTTTGACAAGGTCTGGCACAGAGGGCTGCTCTACAAGATCAAAGCAACCCTACCGCATCACTATTATCTAGTTTTTCAATCTTATCTAACAGAACGCTGTTTCCAAACAAAATACAATAATGAAATGTCTCAAATATACCCTATAAGATCTGGAGTCCCACAGGGAAGTATATTGGGACCAATGTTGTACCTTCTCTACACATCAGACTTTCCTACTACGCTCTACACACAAATAGGAACATTTGCAGACGATACCGTCATCTTAGCCACTGATGGAGACCCCATATCAGCAAGTCAAAAGCTACAAAACCATCTGAACAACATTGAAACATGGCTTCAGAAATGGAACACTAAAGTTAACGAACAAAAATCTAGTCACATAACGTTCACCTTGAAGCGTTCTGTATGTCCAGA
>JABXWE010026035.1:0-15082 GCA_014611495.1 Limonius californicus
TTGTACGCGAAGTAACAACTTCGCGTACGCCATGCAGGCCGCAAAATTTAATTTCGCGGCCGCTGTCATAGCGACGGCCGTAAAATTTACTTTCGCGGCCGTTGTCATAGCGACGGCCGTTAAACTAAATGTCACATATACATACATATTTATTTTGACACATGAGAATGGACAGTTTTTATTTATTATTTATCTCATTTCCATGGTAACATGAAAGCCGACCGTCTTTCTATTTACGCCGAAAATTATAATTTTTAAAATTTCATCAATAATTATTGAGGATTCTACACAATTGCACAAAAAATGTTGTGTATACTGCGGCCGCGTCATTCTTTAACGTCCTCGAGGTTGCCTTGCCTCGGCCGCAAGCGGCCTCGGCGGCAATCTTCCTCTCGGTACGTTAAAGAATGATTTCGCGGCCTAAGTATACAAATAACTATTAGAGAAGTAGAAACTTTAAAATGGAAAGTAAACTTTATTATGCAGTTTAGTACAAACAAAAGAAGACATAAAATGGACAGTAACTTTATTCAAATCAACATACCAAGTTGACACAATTTCTTCTCGTTCATCCCCTGACATTAGCGCGTATCAAATGGGGGGGTCAAGGGGGCAGCTGCCCACCCTCCAATGTGAAAGATGATCAGAGAAGTACAAGAGCATTCGTGTTTTTAAGGATCTCTTCGTCGATATTGTTGAAGCATTAAAGGCGTTAGCTGAACAGAGTAATACAGCAACAAGAAACAATGCATATCAAATGCATGCAGCGGCGTGCAGATCTTAATTTGTTGTGTCAGTAGCATTAATTGCGAAGCATTCCTCTATACTGGAACCCGTAGAAAATACACTTGAATTGAAAACACTTGACATAGCTAACCAGCTAACTAGCACATTCAAACTATTCTCGTCGTGCTAAGAGAGCATCGGGAAGATGCGGCGAACGTCTTAGCTGGCGTTTTGAAAGAATGTTGATAAAACCGCCGCTTGCGTTGCTGGCCGACAAATGCATAGAAGCAACCCTCTAGCCCGAAATCCATCCGAGTTTTGTAGAAGGTCTCTAATAATTCCTTACTTGGATTCCATCATATCACCTTTAGAAGTCAGATTTTCTGCAGACAAATCGCCTGCATTGTCATTGATACATTTCCATCCGAGTAACATGAGAGATGTTTCATTGGAGAAATGGAATGAAAGTACTTCATCTTGTGCAACTTTTTACAATTTGGAAGGCATCGAAGGAGAAATGGAATTGTGGTTCAAAAAGTGGAATGAGGTGAAGGAAGCGCCAAATATCATCGAGGTTTTAAAAAAGAACGAATTGTTTTTTCCAACTATTAGAAAGGCACTACTGATTTTGCTTTCACAGACCTGCACAACAAGTACTATAGAGTGTTCATTCAGCTCCCTTCGCCGAATTAAAACATGGTTTAGAAATACTATTGGAGAAAATAGGTGAAATGGGTCAGCCATGCTAATTATTCATCGTCGATGGGTTTTCGCAAACACGGAACAATTAGTGGAAGCTGTGGTTAGAATCCTGGCAAACTACTGTTCAAAAATTAGTTTTATTAATAAATAGTGTTGTTCTTCTGTAATTGTGTATTATTGCATCCCATGACAGAAGTTAGATACAGAAAGCGGAAGAAATATCATAACTGTAGAAATGACCTCCATTCGTTTTCTTTTTTTTTTCCTGATTTTGTGGCTTTTATTTCCCATGCTGTGCTAAAAAATGAAGAAGTTTCATATATAGGTACCTTCTTTTTTTTTCTCACTCATTCATACTACTGCCCCCCCCCGAACCGCTTTCGCATTACTTCAGGGGGTGCGGGCGTCCCTTACGTACTAAACATTCATGCAACATGCACCCTAAACTTAACTAAGCAAATGCGGTCGGCCCAGTCGGGATTCGATCGCCCCAACGGAGCAACTGCATTTACTGTGACCTCGAGTGGCCAATGCGTTCTCGCACTAGACCACCGCGATCCCCTTATATAGGTACCTACTATAGCTTAAATTCAAAATAACATGGTCACTCGTTTTAAAAATAAAATGGAAAATAAATGAAACGTTCCCTATGATTCTTCTAATAAGTGTATATTTATACTTTCAGTTATAGGGCTTGACTGCAATACAAATTGTTCTGGCGGCAGGCCCCTTGGACTTTCTATATTAATGCTGTAGAAAAAAGTGCAATGATAATGATTTATAAATTAATTGCATTACGGTAAACTTATTATCGAATTTTCTGAGTCTTTACGATGATTTGAGCATTTTAATTGACACCTAAAAACATAATACCGTTAGATGCGGTTTCCTTATTTTGGTGATAGGTACGTCTTGTTATGAGTGTGTATACTTCCTGAGAAATTAAATTAAAGCTTTTACTCTGGGTACAGTTTGCTGTGTGACACATTATATGTTTAAGGCAGCACTGGATGTAGAAGAGGTCAAACAAATGATGAGCGTTTAAACAGACATATTCGTGTTTGAATTTCAACCCCGTAATAAGATCATTTAATATAATCATTTCGTACACAGAAGTTTTATGATATTATTAATGTTCGTGTGTATATGTAATACCCGTAAAATACCACGAATTTTGTTTGTTTCAGGTTAAAATAAATTTAAAAATTGCTGCCGTCGCCCACACTCTAGTACAGCGTTTCCCAAACATTTAGGTTTCACGGCTCTCTTGTTAAATATGTTAAATATGATACACGCCTTTCTTTCTAGGAAAACCGAATCGCGAACTTTCCCGAGCGCTGTAGAATGGTCCAGAAATTATGACAGTTAGGACAGAACGCATAAAACCATAATGCGTATTCAGTTAGGTTAGTCTAATAGTAAGCGTAGCAGCGAAGAGACACGTAATATTTCGTTTGTGTTCTGTTACACCTGTATGTTTTAAAGTTTGTATAAATATTTTTCAAATATGGAGGTGTGCAATTACATCTGTATCTGCAGATAAAGAAGTTGCCAACACTCCCAAAATAAAAACTAGGAAATATTGTGACGAGTATTTACATTTTGATTTTACAAATACAATCGCTAATGGTGAAGGGCGACCGCAGCGTGCAATAGGTTTAAATATTTTAGCTGCTGACAGTATGAAACCAAAGGCATTTGCAAACAAAGCATAACGATTATGATAATAAACCTCGTCATCTCTTTGTGAAGAAATTTAAATAGTTGAGTAATCAAAAACTAGCCTTTATTGCAGTGTGGTCGTTGCTTCAAGAAGCTCTGCTTGCATCTTATAAAGTTGCACATCGCATAGCCAAACCTCACACTATTGCGGAAAATCTGATTCTTCCTGCTATCGTTGAAATGGCCGTAACAATACTTGGAGATAGTTATCCTGAAGAGATTCAGAATCTTGATCTTCAGAAGATATGACTGATATTTTTGAAAAATGAATTAGTTTAAATAGCTAGTTACAAAAACCCCGGTTTCGAACCTTGGGATAGGCAGAATTTTTTCTGTAATTCCTAAGATCGGTATAGAGCCCGGTAACAATTCGACGTTGGGTTACAATTAACAGCGCTTCTCCTAACCTTTGGCTGACCAGGAGAAGTAACAAGGTTACAAGGTCAACACATAACATCGTTCGTACAATTAACACGAATAGTGAAAATGTAGAGAGCGAATGTAGTTGAGGGGAGTGGAAAGTGGAAGGAGGGTGATGCAAGTCCACCATCTTCAATTAATCACGAATGTATGAATGGCAACCTCGATAGGTAAAAGAGGAATTGATAAAAAGAGAGAGAAATAGCTAGTTGCAAGGAAATAATACTCGTGTATTACAACTATCAAATACAATTAAGGATTGTCGTGAAAGTTGGCACTTTGGTAAAACAAGATAATTAGTGAAAACACAGAAATGTTTATTAATTTACAAACATTTATTGACGATAACAAACCAAGCCGCCATACAAATGTATGTGTTTTTTTCAGATGCATAGACCACCATTTAGATCGTTTTCTAAAATTTTTAAACGTTACTTTTTTTAAATGATGGTCGTCTGACCAAATACGAGTGGATAACAAACTCGTTTGAAGTTACACCTACAGATTTATCGTTGGAAGAAGAGGAACAATTCACTGATTTAAGATGAAGTACAGCAAATAAGACACAATTTTCGTCGACAACGATTGTCATGTTTTGAATTAACTTGCAAGAGGAATTTCCAGGGTTATTCAAGAGAGCTATGCAGATTATATTGCCATTTCCTACATCTTATCTTTATGAAGTTAATTTCTCTGCAGTAGTTTGTATAAAATCGAAATACAGAAACCGGTTCAACACCGAACGTGAACTAAGGATAGCTGTTACTCATTTAGAACCAAACCTGCATAAGTTATGTAGTTTAAAACAGGCGCATTTAAGTAATTAATTTGTTTAAATAAACTGTTAGTAAGTTTTATGTAGTTTTAAATCGTACTCGGAAGCACATCATACATGCTATCAATATGCTAAACATTAAGCATTAAGTGAAGATATTTTGTATTAGTTTCAATATACTAATTTCCGTTCTACTATTTTTCTCCCACTCTAGGGGAGACAATTTTCAATAATCGTAACTGTTATGTTTTTAAATTTTTATCAATTTTTAACTAAGTACTTGTTGAATTAACTCTCAAATATGCCCAATTTGAATTTAAAACGTAACCTACTACCATAGTTTCTGACAAATTGATTCAATATTAACTGCAACTTGCTTATTATTGGGTTTTGGTCAAAAGTTTACAGAGAAAACAAATTTATTTTTGTCCCCTATAGCTACCCTTCAGTCCTCTCCGTACGTTATGAATCACCCTGTATTGAAATAGTACCCGAAGTAAAATTACTTAATTAATTCTACGTAACGTGCTCTTACTTCAATACTCTGAACAAGCACATTTCAAAATGTTCGATAAATATCTGAAACACTTTTTAGTTGTTTTAATATTTCATTTTCATGTAGAGGCAATTTTCAAAAAGTCAAGTTCTAAATTATCAAAAACTTAAAATTTTTTTCTGTTCTAAATTTCCTTGCACATGCATGTATTAAATTGTATTTGCTTAGGATTTCGTTGGAGGAATTATATAACAATAACATTATACTTGTAAGGAATTTGTATATGACCTTATGGTTTTAGAAAATAAAGTCAGCATGAGGTTGAGTATAAAATGAACACTACCTGGAAGTAGTTTACTTTCTCACGAATATGTATGTTTTATTTTACTGTTATTGATCAAAAATATACATTAAATTAACATTTTTTCACATTGGTACAATTACTTCTCACTTACGAAATTTGCTGTATTGATCAGCATTCAAAATCATATTTTCTATAAAATGTTTACAAGTTTTATTTTAAATCAATAACAATTTCTAGAAATATTGCAGAAAAGTAAACTTGCGACAACGGACGATTAGCACTTCTCCATTCGCGTCAAACGCGAATTAGATCTGATTACTAGAGTACAGTATATAAGCACAAAGCTTCATGTGCATCAGCATTAAGTTTTGAAAACTCGTACGAGTAACTTAAAGCGAATAATATCATATTTTTAACATTTTATCCAAAATTGTTCTAGAATTACAAAGAATTGCCAGAAATATTCTAATGGTGAGTAAAATAAGAATTATTTTCGTTAGATAAATTCGAAAACAATTTTTTATTAATTTTACGCTTATTATCAGTTTGTTAATTTGACTAATGATAATTTATTTAATTTCAGATGAAAAACTTCTTGACACGCTTGACCCTCTTTGCTCTTTTTGAAATGGTAATCTGCAGACCTTCAGAGTCAGTTGGATTTGCAAAAGAACGCAGAATTGAACTACCAGGAAGCGAAAGAATTAGCAAGAGATCCGCTGTTATTTTAAACCCAATTTCTTCCAACACTGCATCCGAAGATGTTAGCCTAGAATCAACGAGTGGTTTCACAGTGAGTGAAACAAGAGCTTTGGAATCCAACGAAGATTTTGAAGAAGCCATTGGGTACCTTCCTATTCATATCTTCAGAAAACGTTCAGTAAACGAAGTGGAAACCTTAAAATCAATCGATGATAGCGAGAATATTCACAAGAGGCTTTTAAGATCCTTAAACACCGATGATGGTTCTAATGAGGAAATGAAAACTGCTGAAAATGGTTTGATTTTTCTTCCACACTTTCGCTCAAGAAATGGTTTGGTACGGAGTCAAAGATCCCGAAGATCAGCTCAAGATGCTGTTAACACTGGAGTACTTCCAAATACAGCTGAAACAGGTGACGATTTGGAAAGCGCCGAAACTATTATCTTTCGACCAGTCTTCAGAAGTCAGTTGCGTCCTGTTCAATCTGTCGTGAATGAAGAAGACTTAGAAAGAGATGATATGGTAGTTGCTGAAAATGGTCTTATTTTCCGCCCGCTCTTTAGGACCAGACAGCGAGGTACTGGATCTGCTTAAAATCAGTAAAGTTAAGAAAATGTATATTTCTTGGCACGAAGTCAAAGATTTTGAAGGGGAGCTCAAGATGCTGTTAATACTGGGGTACTTCCAAATGTAGCTGAAACAGGCGACGATTTGTAAGAAGCGGAAGATGTTGTCATCAGACCAGTCTTCAGAATTCATTTCGATCTCTCGTAGATGAAGAAAATTTGGAAGGAGATGATATAGCAGTTGCAGCAAATGGTCTAATTTTCCGTCCACTATTTAAGACCAGGCAACAAGGTACTGGATCTGCCTAGTAGTGTTTAATTAAAAAAACTAAATATTTGAAAAAGCGCTAATCTTTAACATTCTATGAACGTTTGTATATTAATTTAATAGTCTTTTATGTGATTTTATTTAATGTAGAATGGGTCATTGTAATGTATTAACGTTGAAGGTATTAATAAAACAATTTGATTAATTGTGATACTTATTTATATGTTTTTATACTTGAATACTTGATAATGAATAATTAATATATCATAAAATAGTTTTGTATTGGACATAGTAATTACTATCCTTTGCCGTAAGTTTTTCGATGGGGATGGATAAGGTTTAGCGATTCTTCTGGCCTATCCAATATATCGACTTTATTAACATCCAAGATTGAATCACTGTGCATTGCAACTCTTTCAAATAAATTATTCCGAACAAATTTTTCCCATTAGGCACCATCTTATTCTGCAGTACTTCAACATATTTTGTGGCATTAATCATCCCATAGTCGGCATGTAGTCAACCAGTTCCCTTTACAGACATGCACCTTCATACTATAACAGAGGTTGGAAGTATGCATTTTGCTGAAAATTCTTCCCCGAGGAAACCTTCTGACATATGTATTTCCAGCATGATTATTTATATTAAACGGTAGATTAATCACTAAATAGTATCTTTTAGCACCGGGGTGCTATTCTTAACTAGTACATGCAGTTGTTCGTAATTATGTCATGTCATTTCGAACGATATTCAGTAAAGTGCATTGTGACCACTCGAATTTGAACGTATGCGTATGGCATCCCAATGAAAACCATTCGAACAACAACGAGCTAACAACGCTATTTTAAACGTAACGTGTCCGAACATACGTGTACGAATTATTTATTAAGTTTCGTTATGAAGCTTATATTTGTAATAGTAATACGATGCTTTACGCAAATGCCCTCTGGGTAAATTAAACATTTTGAAAATCGTCGACCGCAAAGATAGACATACGTGAATCATGAAATGGCACCTAAAAAAGGATTCAAATTTGAATACAGAATAATTAATAATGACTACGCTAGGTTCATAATAATAATACTAGGTTCATATCCGCCTAAGTTATTTAATTATTTCATTAAAACAGAAAGATGTTTTACTTTTAGCTTCACTACTATTCCGTGAGAGCAATAAAAACCCAAGTCAAAGACACCATTAGAATTTTAAAGTCTCGTCTTTGAATAATCTGTAATTATACAGATGTAAACATCATAAATATTTTTAACTGTCATACATTAATAACTGATAGTTTACATTTCAAATTTTATTGGGTTATTTATTTAATTAATTGATTACATTAAAAGTCATTACAATTACATATTACAATACTGTGAATTTAAGGATGTTAACAGTGGAATATAAAATTTATATATACAGTGCGGTCGTAAAATGTCCTCCCTCCCTACTAACTTTTGAACGATTTGATATTTCTCACAAAATATTGTGTGCTTTTTAGTGCATATTTAAATTTTATAACTTTTATAACTTTCAAAATGGCGGCTAGGTGCCATTCTGAAATATTTTTTTAAATACCACTGGTGGTCGAGTGACACCTCATTTGAAAGGTCTCTTTGAGTAGAGTATAATTCTAAATTTTAGGAAAATTTTATAGATTCTACAACAAATGACAGACTTCCAAATTATCTGTTTCTAATATTAAGCAAAACGTTAAAAAAACCTAGAAGGCGAAACAACAGAAGTAAAACAATTGAAATACTTAGTCCGTCCTTCCTGTTCTGTTACTTTAATTCAGTTATTGTGTTTGCTCACGGTTGAATATTGAGTGTTAAAACCGGTGATACTAACAATAATTATGACAAATGTTCGAAATTTGCAGGAAAAAACTGAAGCAGTTTTTATTTTTGCTGAAGTCAATCGAAACTTTCACGCCAAAAGCAAAAAGAATATTTAATGAACATTTTCCCGATCGTCCTATTTCGAGGACGTAGTTAAGAGAACTTGTGGAAAAATTTATTAACACTTGAAGTGTGCAAAACAGCAAACATCTTGGACGACCAGCAATTTCAGAAGGCAAACAAATTCAGATAGTCGGTGAAATGGTAGTACATTCTCAACAATCAACTTCACATGTAGCTGCGATATGTGATGTATCGGCGATTTCTGTCAAAAAGTTTTTAAAACGCCATAAGTTCCATCCATACTAAATGAAGATTTTACAGCAGTTGATTGAAGATGATCCGGATCGACGCATTGAATTTTGTGAAATCATGACCCAAATCATTGCAAGAAACCCATTCTATCTTCGCAATATCTGTTTTAGTGACGAATGCACATTTTTTAATGGGTTTGTCAACAGACGAAATATAAGATATTGGTGCGATGAAAATCCCTATGTTTTCCGTGAAGGTCACACCCAATTTCAGCAAGAATTGAATGTGTGGAAGGAATACTTGGCGACCATATCATAGGTCCCTTATTTATCGACGGAAACCGTACTGGGGAATTGTACTTGAACATGCTGGAAAACCTAATCCATCCGTTAATAGTTGAAATTGCTGAAAATAATAATAATAATAAAAAACGAATTTGACGTGGATATCATATTCCAGCAAGATGGCGCTCCTCAGCATTTTAGCAGACAAGTTCGCAATTATCTCGATGCAACAACGTATCCTCGACGATGGATTGGTCGTTGTGGTCCAACAGAAAGACTTCCGCGATCTCCTGATCTGACTCCGTTGGACTTTTTTGTGGGGTATGTTAAATCTAAAGTGTTTCAAACAGGACCCAATTCCCTATTGGATTTACGACGTAAATAACAGAGGCTTGTGCAAATATAGGAGTTGAAACTTTCCAGAAAGTACGGGAAGAGATATTAAATAGGTTTTTATATTGCCAAGAAGTTCAAAGAGCACACTTTGAAAATTTATTAAAATAGTATTACTATTCAGTTTTTGTTGCATAAAGTAAGTTTCGTTGTGTTTTAGAATCTTCTTCTTCTTCTTCATTCTTCAATGGTGAACATGTCGAAAGCTTAACTTTTTTGCTTTAATTCTTAGTTTTTTCCATAAACTTGTTATTTTCAATCATGTGTCATTTTTTTCTGGATGCATTTTTTATGAAACTCAAGAATCAGACGCAGAATTAAAATACCTTTCGAATGAGGTGCCATTTAAAAAAATAGTTCAAGATTGCGCCTAGCCAACAACATAAATAATACTGATATATTGGACCTTACTTGGTTCAGCGATGAAGCCTAGTTTTACTTCAATGGATACCTTAACAGCCAAAATATGGGAATATGGGAAACAGACAATCCGCACATTTTGAGGAAACACCGTTACATCCACAAAAAATCGGTTTATAGGCCACTGTTTCAAGAAGCCGAATAGTTTACAAGTTGTTTGCAGAAAATATAACTGCTGCTTATTATCTACGGAATATTCTAACCCCCTTTTCCAATTAACTTCATGATGATGAAATTAGAAATGGTTACTTACAGCAGGATAATAACACATCAAATACGAATAATCGTGTCATATATTTTTTACAGGATGTTTATGATGATCGGTTAATTAGTAGACATCTATTTCCACCAATGTCACCCGATCTTACAGTTCCAGACTTCTTTCTATTCCCTTATCCAAAAACAATATTTTTAGTAATAGACCACAGAATCTAGAAGATTTAGAAAATGCTATTTCACAAAAGTTAGATGGACTTATCCCTAATACTCTGGAGAATGTGTTTGAAAATCTTAAGAGAAGAGTGCATTTATATTTAGAAAGCAATAATCAACATTTTCAACATATTTTATAAAATCCTTTATTTATTTTGTTCTGTAAATGTGGGTGGAAGGGTTTTATTTAGAATAAACGTTTATTTACATAGCCCATAACCGCATAACCTTACTACTTCAACCGCAGGGACCACAGAATACTTGAGAAGGCTATGTATCCTTGAATATAGTTAACTAAGTCTATAGACAAACACTGGCAATATGAAGTGTTAATTTTCAATTTCTAATAATAATTAAATAAGTAACCTTAAAATGTAAACTGTCAATTATGAATGTATAGCAGTTAAAAATATTAATAATGTTTACATCTTCATAATTACAGATTAATGTAAGATCTTCTAATTTGTATTATGCGAATGAAGCGGGCTTTATATGAGTTGATATGTTCATAGTGACTGCATTCGTACAATTCCCGAGAGACTAAGGTCACCCTGCATATAAACAGTTATGGTAAAACCCGCATACTGTTTTTGTTTAAGGAAAGTAGATAGCGAGTTTGCAATTGACACCGAATAGATGTATTTGTGTAACAATTTAATTGTATAAAATTCAGAACTAAAAGAAAGGTATTATAAAACTATTTTTTTGCTCCTAATAAAATTAAGTAGAAGTGTAGTTGATTTTTATATTGTATATATTTTTAAATGATTTTTAATTAATAAATTCACAAAACATCGTTAAAGTTGCTATACTGATATATGCAGAAACAGCAACTTAAGTTTGAAAAATTTTTATAAACCGTTAATCACTCAGACCACTTCTATAAATGAATATTAATTATTAAAATCTATTTAAAAAATGTTCTTCTTGTACTTACCGTGTGAAAATACCGTGAAAATAAAAGTAAAGGTTTTATTTATGAAACAAAAGAAGTGCTAAATTATTTTATGAACGGAGGTTGCCTAACAAAATATAAACTAATTTTTATTGCGTTGGTGCAGTACTGCTAACAAGTTGGCTGTTGAGCAAACGGATGGCGAGCATCTTTCCCAGCAAGCAATCGAGCAATCGGTGGTGAGCAAACGATGGCGAGCAAACGATGGCGAGCAAGTGGTGGCAAGCAAATGACCTAGAAAATAAACTCGTTGATGTCCATAGGCCTCATAATGGGATAAGGTAGATATGTCGTTGAATAAAACCACCATTTGACTGTGGGCAAATGACCTAGGTTAGTGTGCAATAGCAACAATACATAGTTAAATTTTATTCGTATGGAATGATGATTACTGTAAAAACCATCATCATCAGCACAGTCCATCAAATGTGATTTATCTCTAAGGTTATTCTAATAATTTGCGAAAAACAAGTTTGAACTTTAGAAGTAAATACATAGTGATGTTGGCATTGCCAGTTTAGAGCACGGCTTTGCAAGAGATGTTATTTTCTTTAGCAATGAAGTCGAATTTTAAGCAAGCATTCGTGTTTATTTTAGTGCTACTTCTGGGAGGAGGTAATGGAGCAGAATTAAATCTCAACGTGAGTGTAATCTTCAGATTTGCAAATATGAAAGGAATATATAGATTTGACGTGGACATTTTTAATACACCAAATAACAATATCAGCACACGGTTAATGAGTAACAATTTATTTTTCAGAATAATGTCCTTATTGTAATACACAGTTATCCCTATGCTAGGCCTGCGAATACTGGCATAGGAAAAGTTTTTTGGTTGGCTAGATAACTAAATTTTCCTCGCGTCTGGCACCCTCCCCCCCATCCGACTTGAATTGTTTGCTTCCATTACACTATTTTAAGGATTCAAAAAATGATAGTCGGTACTATAAATGTCCTTTAAAATTTTGGAGCTTATGGTGGTGGTATCTTCGGGGATGAAGCATGATAGTTGGGACACCCTACCTAAATTATTTACTATTAATTCGCCAAACAAGTTAGTGTTATTCCCGAAATAATTTCTGGGAAACAGAGTTCCAAGTTAGGATGAATGCCACGTTTTAAGTATCACATTCCTCAAATGAATAAGTAATCTATCGCTACGTACTGCTATCATCATGCAGGAAACGTAAACATCGCTGCACAACATCTACAATCTAGCCTGATGTATGGTTAAAGAATTAGAATATTGCACTAAACCCTACCAAATGCGAGACCAAAATTTTTACTCTAAGAATCCCAATACCACCTCAAAACATTATAGTAAACAATCAATCCATCCCATCGAACCCATTGGACCAAGCTGTCAAATGCTTGGGACTGAACTACTAAACGATTAATTGAACGAATGCCATTCAATACTGACCCAATTAACTATATCCAATAACAAATAGACACTCCCAGCTAAAAGTTGAACTCGTTATGTTTATCTACTCATCGCGTCTAAGACCAATGGTGATGCTTGTACAGTGTGAACAGTTGTATATTATTCTATAATTAAAAGAATGTAAGCCTTTCAAAACGGGGTCTTCCGTACTGTAACAAACACTTCATGGTTCGACCGCTACACACAACTCCACAATGATTTGCAACATTCCCACACTTCAAACATTTATCAGCATTCAAACATTTAATAATGATCTACGTGAGTGTTCTGGTGCTGTCGTTATTCACTAGGTTATAAATGAATTCACAGAATCTTCCATCTTTGATGACTAAGAACTTTACCAACTGAGGATCTTCAGTTGAGCTGACCTTTCTATGTTAATATTGTGAACAGAATGATCATGTGAAGAGTTCTGTGTATAGATAATACAACTGATCCGGAAGAATATTTACATACAAAAAAAACTTCTACACATTTTCATTGTTTCCTCCTCCAGAAAATAAAAAAGTTCGGGTGGTATCTATATTACCTTTGTAAGTACTACATAGTGCTTTTTCAACAGTTTCAGCAGAACGATTACCGATTCAAATTCGAACGGATTGAATTGGTTAGTTTTAATGAAAATCTTGTGAGAGATGTCTCCGTTGTAACTTTTAAGTACAATCGAACTACTGCGCTTGTAAATATGACATATACGTTTATGGCCGATTACGGCTACGACCTTACAGTGAGACTCTTTTAAGATGCCCTTCACACGTTATTTTGCTAACTAATAATTTCTAACTTATAGGTTGTAATTCAGAGTTATAAATTTATGAGTAATGAGTATCGCTATTTCCCAATACGCTTTGCTGCAAATGCTTGCAAAGCATTAGCGTCAGATGTTGGCGGTGTTAACGCATTTACGAAGTGCGGAAATTTTACTGGATGCCCTTTTCGGAAGGTATGATTTATTTGTATTTTACGAAATTTCAATAAGACATTATTGGTCTGGGGTATTTATACGTTATAATTTTTCAGGGAAAATATCATATTTGTAACTGGCAGCCCGATCCGGCAAAACATCCTCCATTCATACCAAACGGCCAGTACAAGTTAGAGATACAGTTGCTACATTACTCAAAAGAAATAGGCGTTGTCAATGAATACGTGATTATTGACCGCCCAATCGTGTAAAATCGCTGCCGGTACTTTCACTTGTATTATATATTCTTTGTAGTTATTAGAACGTACATTGTTCTGCAATATTAATAAAAAAGAAATATCCAATGGCTTAAATTAGTCACAGAAATATGTACGTTTACTGGGTTAACCAATAAATTAAATATGTTAAATTAAACCAAAGAATGTATGACAATAAGATTTATATTTTGAAAATAAGATTGTTACGGGCCAAACTATAGTTTTCGTTAGCACTCAACAAATTTACGGAATGGGTACTCCGGTTAACACAGGGCGAAGCGATGGTTTGCCAATAGCGATTACAGGAAGAAAGATTTTATTAATACAATGTACGGGGCAAATCTAAATAAGTGGAGGCTACTCTTGCAAGTCACAGCTAAACGAAGATACTTCTGAAGAGGTGAAGGACCTGCAGATTACGGGAAGTCGAACCTATATTGTCCTCCTTACTTCATTATTTCCCATGAAATACATACAAAAATAAAAATACATAAAACAAGTCTCATTGTTTATCAAGCAATGTTTATAAATATTTTAAATTGTTGCTACAGTTGCATGCCAAAAAGGATCAAATTAGGACCATAGTCTTGTTAAAAATTAAATATATAGCGAAAGGGCCTCGAGACGTCCGAAGCGCCGCTGTATACGACATTTACGGTAATATACAAAAAAAGGAAAAGAACTGCGTAGTAAATATCAGCTGAGTTCACAACACAAATACAATTAATTATTAAATCTATTGAACAGTTGGCAACAGAAAATTGCTTTTACGCCGATAATTTTGAAGGTATTAAAGACGCAATTCTTCAATTAACTGATTCCAGTGACGCTTTGAATAATTGTAAAAAATTAGTGAAATCGACCAAAATATGAAGTCATTCTGTTAAGTAGATGTTTGTAAAACATAATTTGTTTGTTAAAAATATTTGTGTTTATTATTTAGAAATTGAAAATTGAATATTGTGTACGTAAATATTTTGTTAGAAAGGTTTCTCGGCACGGAAATCAGTGCATCTCAGATAAATGTTTGTTTTTATTTAACGTCGGCCTATTTCTGCTACTATGGCTAACCACCGACGCCAGGGAGCGATCCTACCACACCTGGAAATTTAGCCTGTTTGAGGGTTCTTTTGACGT
>JABXWE010026036.1:0-33353 GCA_014611495.1 Limonius californicus
CCAACAAAATGTGAAAATGAACAAGTATTTAGTTGCAACTGATTTGTAATTTATTAAGGTAAGTAAATTACAGGTTTTTCGTCAAGATTTCTTTCTTTCTGTTACAATTTTCATATTGTCAGATTCTAAAGCTTAATATAGACGGGACAATCCCTAGGCTACTGCAATTGACTTTTTAAAAAATCACTTTGTACTTACGTTCACTGGGTATAGCATTTCCTATGTCATGCAGTATACAATGCACACCAAAAGTATGGAAGATACTAAATAAAACTGAAACGAATAATTTTTTGCAAAAATTCCGAATCAGTCGGTTTTCTTCTTTAAAGCTGCACAATTGTATGTCAAAATCATTTTCCCATATTTATTTGTTCTTATGTGGTGAGGTGATAAGGATTTTAAATGACAACCCTACTTTTTCTGTGATTTGGATAGATCCTTCAATTGTCTGAATGACAGTGTAAACATTTTGACACTTTACACACCTTAAACACCTTCAGATATCAAAGTAAATGCTCAAAATCTCACCCATTCACTTCTTAACAGTAGCCAAGTCTATCTAGAAATTCTCTTCAGACGTTATGAATGACATCTTCAGCAATTCTTTGAATTTCCTGTCTAAAACAACTTTTTAAATCTTCGACGCTTTGTGTTCTCGTAGAATACACGCTTGGCTTTAAATAATTACATAAAAAATAATCGCGGAGTGTAAGGTTAGGATACCTAGCTGACCACTCTATCGGTTCTCGTCTACATGATCCACCTTCATGCCATCTTGCTGATATTAAAGGGCATTATTTGACACATCTGGATCATCTTGCTTTGGGTAAAGTATGGCAAGTTCTGGAATAAGGTCATTTTGGAGAAACCGTAAATACCTTTCTCCAGCAACGTTTCCGTCAAGGAAAACAGGCGCTATCATTCTGGTGTCCACCTTTCCAGCCCGTGCCCAACCATGCAACGAGGATTTTCACTACTCCAGTATCTGCAGTTCTGACGGTTCCAATCAAGAAAAGAGCTGTGTCATCCGTAAAAAGGATGTTGTTCATTAGCGCGAAGGAAGTGCATCATTATTTCGCAAAATTGCAAATGTCGGTCAGGATCATCTTCATTGAGCTCGTGGAGAAGCCGAATTTTAAAGGGTGATAGTTGTTTTCTTCTCAGTAATCTGAGTACTGAACTCTGACTGATATCATTTTCTGCTGCGAGTTGTTAGGAAGCACTATTAGGAGTTTCTTCGATTTGTACAAGAATGTCGATTTTCTTGTTTTGATTTATTACGTTTTGGAATATCTGTAATGTTTTCCGTCAACATAAAATTTTCTTTGAATTTTACAAATCATGACCGCGTGATAGGTCGATCTGGATACTTCACCGTAAACATAACACATTAATTGTGTTCTTGTAAGGTTTTAACAGCCGGGTTAAATTAACATTTCTGTGCATTGTATGTCTGTTAAATTAGTCGTAGTACATTTATTAACCTATTTGTAATTTCTAGTGATGTTGGACAAGTCGATAACGAATAACAACTGACATCTTGTATCCGCATTTGTTTCCTAAAATGACTTTCTTTCTCTTATTCCGATATTATTAATACAATTTGTTAACAATATGTTGCTAGACATTCAATGATTTATTTCTTACAAATTTTCTTATGTAAGGTGTTAAAATGATTATACTACCATTTAGATAATTGAGAGATCTATCCAAATCACGAAAAAAAGGGGTTGCTATTTAAAACATTCTGATGACACCATCACTTTGCTTCTATCTATAAACAAAATTGTTCGGTAAAAGACCTAACTAAATAATTAAATAATTAAATCGGAAGCTTAAACGTTCGTTAATTTATAGGAGGTAAAAATATTAAAAGTACATAATTTGTTTACTATGTTATAGTTATAATGAACTGAATACATAGACATATCTTCGTGATAAATTGTAGGGGCGGAAAAGTCTGTAAGCTATCATAATCACTTATTTCTATTTCCGTCCGTAGCTTAAATCCACACATTTAATATAAAATGTTAAAAGGGTGCCTTACTGTCTCTTTTTATTACGATTTCGCAATTAAGTATGTCCTAAACAAACAAAAAGTACGCCATGAAAGCTCGTCGTGGTGATAAAATAAAAATTCTCACCAAGCCCAACTTGCGTAGTTACAAGCGGAACGAAATCCTTCTGCTCTTCTAGTAGTCTCCTATAAATATGCATTATCCCGGATTCACACCCTGTTTTATCTTGGTTTTTACTGCTATCTCCCGTACATCCCGTTAAATCTTTATACAAACTGCCAACTTGTATCCACATAAGCGAGCACATTACATAGGCAGGAGCATAACAAGCCCATTATGTGGCGAATGAAGCAAATCTGTCATGTTTTCTTTATTAAATTCTTACTGTTTTTTAGGTTTTCATATTCTTTATATCTGAAATTTTAAATTATCTGGCCTGTGGGTTTAATCTATGTATTGATTCCGTATCACTTTCGCGTGTCTCAACGTTTCGTTAACAACACAGCCTCTTCTCATATAAGCCGATATGCGTCCGTTGTATAATGCGCATAAATGTATCTAATTTGTGTATATGAGATGTACACACACCCAAACTAATATGGAATCGCCCAGTAGTTCCGATTTTGTTAAGTTGTACTACTGAAATTTTGTTAATGGAAAATGAAAGGCACTTTATACTAAACCAGTTTAATTATTATCAATAAGAAAACGTAACAAATACTTGAAATTAACAAAAACGCACTAAAAATGTAAAAATTAAAGAATTGATTTGATTAAAGAATAATAAAAACTTGTTTTCCACTTTAATAGTCAGTGTTGCCATCTCTAGCCCTAATACAATCTTCAATCCGACGGGGAATGCCTTTAATCAAATTGTCAACTTGTTCTTGAGGTAAGTTTTCCCATTCCTCTAGAGCGGCTTGAATGAGCTGATCCACATTTCCTGGATTATACCCCCCCCCCAGGCTCTAATCCTTCTTTTAGTGAAGTCTCACGCATGCTCAATGGGATGAATATCAAGCAAACAGGCAAGCCATCTCAGAACAATGCCATCTTCTGTTTCCAGAAAGTCTGTGGCAACTCCTCTGGTATGTGGACGGACATTATCAGAGAAGACTGCTGGACTTCTGCATAACCAACGATCTTTTAATAGGAAATTCATTTTACGAATACAGAAAAGAAGGTAGAAATACTTTTGAAGCAGAAAGGAAAGAGGCAAAAAGTATAATAGATTACATAGTATATACAAAATCTACCAGTGAAGTAATAAGAGATGTAAGGGTGGAGATATAAGAATTAAATACAGACCACAGATTATTAGTAGCAGTAACAAAGCTAGAAAAAACAGGGAATCTCGAAAGAAACAAGTACGAAAAAATTAGGTTAGAAAAACTGAGAAATGAAGAGATAAGAAAGAAATATAGAGACAGAGTTACAGAAGTATTAAATAAATGGGAAGAGGAAGCAAACATCACGAAAATAGAAGAAAGATGGGCAATATTAAAGCAAACGCTATTAGAAGAAAGTGAGAAAATTTGCGGGAAAAGGAGAGTAGATACAAGCCGGAAAAGAACAAGATGGTGGTGAAGAAGTAAAAAGCGTGGTGAGGGAGAAGAAATTAGCGTGGAAGAAATATCAGGTAAATAAAATAAATGAAAACAAAGGGGTCTATAAATTGAAGAAAAATGAGGTAAAAGAGACAATAAAAATTGCAAAAACACGGAGCTGGGACAACTTTGGTTATGAGCTGGAAGACACATTCAAACACAACAATAGACAATTTTGGAGTGCAATTAAAACATTAAAAGGGAAGAAAATAAAAAGAATTTGGAATATTAGAGACAATAATAACCAACTCAAGACAGAGAGTGGAGACGTACTAGCAGCTTGGAAGGAGCACTACGAAGAGAAATTTAAAGATGGCAATGGAACGACAGAAGAAATACCAGCACTACAGACAGAACGGAAACAATTGAAAATGAAAATATACAAGACGAAATAAGGCAGAAAGAAGTAGAATATGTGATTTGGAAGCTAAAAGAGGAAAAAGCCAGTGGGGAGGATGGAATAGCACCGGAAATTGTTAAATGGTGAGGTACAAAAGTGAAAGAACGGATATGGATATTATGTAAAACAGCATGGAAAGAAAATACAATACCGAAAGATTGAGAAAGAAACATGATTATACCTCTACATAAGAAGGGCGCAACAACAGAAACTGACTGCGAAGAGAAATAGAAAATAAAATGGAAGAAGAACAAGCCGCGTTTAGAAAGGGTAGGCAAACGAATGACCATATATGCATAGTAAGAGTAGTAATAGTAGAAATGATAGAAAAAGAACAAAATCTATACTTAACTTTCCTGGATCTGAAAGAGCAGTCTGCGACAACATCTCAAGAGATTTAATGTAGGAAATACTAAACGAAAGAAATATATCAGAAAAATTAATAAACGTAATTAAAGGCATCTACAATAGAGTAGTAGGCGTAATAAGGATAGACGGAAAAGTATCAGAAGACTTTGAAATGAAGAAGGGACTGAAGCAGGGAGATAGTTTGACTCCACTACTGTTCATTATATATACCTATGGACGATATAAACAAAAAAGCAAAGTCAGAACACCAAAATTAAATGTAGGAAATAAAGGTCTACAACCGGTGTTTATCCAAAGTCTGGTATGCGCAGACGATATAATACTAATGACAGACACGGAGCTAAATGCAACGCCTGTTAAACACTTCGGTTAAAGAAACTGAAAACAAGAAAATGAGCATAAACACTAAAAAGGGTAAAATCATGATAATACAAGGGAAAATATCGAAAGTAAAAGAACAGAGGGGTGTGTTTTGTAAAGGAGAGAGATTAGAAGAAGTATCAACGTACGAGCATCTAGGTACAATTACTAACAATGAAGGGAAAATATGCCAAGAAGAGAAGTATTAAATAGAATAAAAAAAGCAACAGGAATATACTACCAATTAAAGAAGACAGTGTTTGAAAAGAAAGAAAGATTCGAAAAGGAGAGTATACCACACGATAGTATTCCCCACTCTACTATACGGGAGTGAAACATGGCCAATGAAAGAAAAACACGAGAGGAAAATCACCGCAATAGAGATGAAGTATATAAGGAAAATTGCAGGGATTGCTAAAATGAATAGATGACCAACGAAAGGGTAATAGAAGAAGTCAAACAAGAACCAGTAATAAACAAAATAGAAAAAAGACAATTACACTGGTATGCGCATATTACTAGAATGGACGACGAGAGGATGACAAGACGGGTAATAGAAGCAAGAAGAGTCGATAAAAGAAAAGCGGGTAGACCTAGAAAGAAGTGGGAAGATAGAATAAAAGAAATTGGGCAGAAAAGAGGGAAACGATAGGGGAGATGAAGAACATGGCCGGTGATAGAAGACGATAGAAGAATTGGATCGAGGCCAGAAGTCCGACGCTGTAGTGGCACAAGGACATCCGAAGAAAGAAAGAAAGATTCCTTCATAATTCATGTTTCAGCTTTTATAGACTAATCTCATAATAAAGTATCTTAAAGAAATTTTTCCTGGATTGTTTAATCTGCGGAACAGCCTATTCTATCAATAAAGTTATCAAAACTCAATTAATTAACATACACAATAATTATTGTTTATATAAATTAAGATGAGCTCCAACAAAGCAAAACTTGAAATAGCAAATTTAAAATAATGTATTTTCCCGTGATTTTTTACGCCATCTGATGGTCATATATGAACCAACTTTAATACTTTTCAAGCCGATAAGGTAGCGCTAATACGGGTTCTATAACAAAGCGGCGAGAGTCCCTTCTATCTATCTTTAGCTATGCAGATTATGCAAGGGTGTTAACAGTTCCTTCAGAGTTTTACAAAAATTACTCTTTCTGGAACTAACTAATATGTATTTTCCTGGTCTTTATGTTTTCAACACAATGGCTTTTCATATTACAGCATAAATATATTATGGATATGGTTATTATCTAGACGGAATACACAATGAACGCATACAGTAGTACCTGGAGGAACAACAGTAGGCGTATGGATCCAAAAACTATTCAACATTATAATAAACACCGGGAAAGTACCAGAAGAATGAAAGGAAAGTCTCCTAATACCAATACTCAAGATGGGAGACAGGAAAAAGCCGGAAAATTACCGGGGCATCAGCTTAATGAATAGTGTGCTCAAACTATTAACGGCAATAATAAAGGATAAGATAGAAGAAAGAATAGATATGGTGGAGGAACAAGAAGGTTTTAGAAGAAACCGCAGCTATATTGACGCTACTTTCATTGTCTGACAAAGAGTAGAAAAGTCCATCGAATATAACAAACATATATGTGCTTCTAGGACTTAAAAAGCGCCTTTGATAGGGTGAGAAGGCACGATTTCTTAAGTATTATAAAGCTTTCACAGGCCTTAAAGGCCCATCGCTTTTGATGTGAGACAAGGCTAAGTTAGTTTGTGCAATGCACAACAGAGCCCGACTCTGCGGGCTACCGTGTTGGTGCGTAAACATGCTTAACCTGCTGTTGGTGTGAATATTTTTGTTTATGGTCTTGTTACTCCTCTAATGCGACCGCAATTCGAGGAGTGCCATTAATTTGAGGCAAATGGAGACCTGGACCCAGTACCGACCACTCAGAGAAGGAACGATATTATGAGCAAAATAGAAACACAGCAAATAGAACAGAATATAATAGAATTGATTAAAGAAATAAACGTGAATAATAAAGCAAAAGTCAGAATCCCAAGAGGAGAAACAGAATACATAGACCTGACATGATAATGGATCAAATAATCCACGAAGTAAAAAAACGAGAAGGATACAGTATGGGAATTCATAAAATCACTACAGTATGCTACGCTGATGACGCGGTACTGATAGCCGACAAAGAAGACGACCTGCAGAGACAGCTCCATACCTTCAATGTCACAGCAAGGAAACATAACATGAAAATTTCAATGGAAAATGTATGGTGATCAGTAAGAAACTGCGTAGATGCAAACTAGAAATAGAGGGAAAAAGCATAGAACAGATCATGACATTTAACAACCTAGGAAATCATGAGCGAAAGAAACCTGACAGCAGAGGCAAAGAGACAAGCAACCAAAGCGACGAGAGTTAGTAGCTGCCTAGGAGAACAATATGGAAGAATAAATATGATCACAGAAAGTAAGATGAGGGTATACAAGACGACCGTGAGGCCATTCCTAACTTACGCAGCGGAGACAAGAGCAGACACAAATAAAACAAAACAGAACATCAATAACGTAGAAATGGAAATATTAAGTACGATAAAAGGCATAACGTTGAGAGATAGACAAAGAAACAGTACCATACCAGAGCAATGTAGCATTCAAAAGCAATGTAACATCCAAAACGTGAACAAGTGGATAAAAACGAGAAAAAGGAATTGGAATGAACATGTAGACAGGATGGCACTGGACCGAATAGAAAATATATGTAAGAACAACAAACCCTATAGTAGAAGACCAGTTGGAAGACCACCGAAAAGCTGGCAAGATAATATATAATCAACCACAACAGAAACGGAATAACAGGCAGACAAACAGGAGCAATCCTAGTCATGCGAAGAAGAAGAAGAAGAAGATATATTATGGTGAAACTAAGAAAATAACCTGCGTTCGCAAAATAAAGTCAAAACCATGGTCTGCTTGACCACAGTTCTTCTTAAAGTTTGTTAGTTATAAAGTAAATTAACAATATTATTTGCAAATTAATTTGAAACATAGAGTTCGTAGCAGCATTTATGAAAACAGTGATATCATTTTTTCTAAGAAGAAAATAATGTTGGCAGTAGGTCATTCTAGGCTTACATACTGTTTTGATGGGAGTGCAAATTATTTACCATAAAGTACTCGCAATGTGAGAAAACCAGAGTAGGATTAAAATGAGAACCATACCTGCCAAGTTGTGGATATTTATACCGTAAAGTCAGCTTAGCTAGAAAAGAATGCAGTGTCGCAATTTAGGGTTTTCATTTTAATCCTACTCTGGTCTTCTTACATTGCGACTACTATACTATGCGTGGGGTGTAGCTTACGGGTTCGGCTAGTAGATTTTAAAGGCTACATACGTACGTACATATCTACTATTTTAATTCGAATTTAAAGATGTTAACATTTTGCTTTACAGTTCATAAGTGTTTATTATTTCAACCTACCATATTAAGCTTTATAAATCGTTGTAATGTATTTTTTAATCGTATTTTTCAAGACTCCAAATATATTACTTTCTCGCGTGTTGTAAACAAAGTTTAGGTATGCGTGCTAATGTTTTGTATTGTACAACTTCTGGATTAAAATTGGCGGTTGTGGAAGTAGTCGTAAAAGTGAGTAACAACAATGGGCTATTTTAAGGCCAAATCTATACAAAACAGGAAGAAAAACAGAAACTTTCATAAAAGCTATAATATTAATAAAAGTCGATGTAATAAACCTTCAACACTTGCAAGCCTAAGTGTGTCTAAACACGTGTTAAAGTGTAGCGCGGCGTCTGACATTTATTTACATGATGATGGAAAGGCCGATGGATAAAACAAAGTTAGATTGAAAATCAATAGATATTATCTGTCGGGTATGAAATTAATCAAGCGAACGGTTGTTCTTGTCGAGCAAATGTTCAAAAACTGATTTATATCCATGTTCCTCCCAATTTATCCTAATTTATTCACAATTTTGTGAATTTATTACCAAAGTTTTTGATTATGCAGGTGCCACTAGATGGTTGAGTCCATAATCAATAATGAGTTTTCTCCAGACTTTCAAATACAAACGTTTATGAATATCATTAATTTATTAGCTTTAAATGTATAAATTAATCTGTTGAAATTAATATTACGCGGGAAACCCTCATGGCTCATGGAATAATAGATTTTGGGTGTAAAACAGATTAAATTAAACATATAAAAATGCTTAATCTCTGAGATTGTTTGTGAATGTTTTACCTATTATATACAGGGTTGCTCATTAGTGCACCAAAGTCCAATATTGGCATTAATAAAATGATTTGCAAGTTTTTTTTAAGCGATGTAGTGCCAAAATAAGCAATTTTATAAATATTTGTTAAATATGCAGTGTGATTCGCTACGGCCGAGCACCTTCAAGGTATTATTTTTTAAATAGAACACCCTGTATATTTTTACATTTTTGTATGCTGCGCAAAATTATCTTGCCAACAATCTCCTTGTTTTTAATTTTGGATGAGGCGTTGCCGAGTTCATCTACAAAATGTGAATATTTTGGTCGAAACTAGATTTAACAAATTAATTCGGTGTGTGAGTATTAAGATGAATTAAGAATACAAATTTTGCAGCTATGTAGCCAAGTGATGTACTAAAACGACACAACCATCAAATATTAATTTTATTATACATGGTATTTCTTAGACAAGCGCAAATTTAATTTATTTCGAGAGTATTTACTCACTTTTTTTATTGGAACACTCTGTATATTATTTTATTCTTGAATTGGCACGTTAATTCTGCACAGTTTTTATGAATATTCTCCTATACCTAAAATCAATATTTTACATTACAAGCGGCTAAATTATTAAGATTCTTCTTTCTATCTAATATAATAATAACATAGATAGGAATATTATTTTATTTCACTTCAAATATTTATTTATAACAAATGTTTAATGTGACATCTCTTCTGTTCAGTCTTTTCAAAAACGACAGATTCACTGCTCGCAACGACAAAACGGAAATTGTACCAAACGCATTTGTGTATTATGCGTTGCCTCATACCTTTTGCAGTAGTTGCAGGGATCTATTATACAGTATGTTTCATATGTCTCCATAGGAAAAAAATCTATTTTCGTCAAGTATGGCGATCTAGGTGGCCAACTGATAAGACCGCTGTGGTCTAATCACCTACTTCCCAATTCTTGATTGAAGAACTATTGAGTCACAAGTGCGAAATGTGTTGGAGCACCGTCGTGCTGGAAGCACATATTTGGGTGCTAGATAGCACTAGAATAATCTGGAAAAACCATTTTGCTTTATATAAGTAGCGGACCGCGATGAGATTAGTCATCATTTCAAAATTGTGTGTTGTAGTGCTGAATGTGTGTTGAGTGCAATAAATCGATAACAAATATTTAACGTTAAGTACGAGCAATACTCGTTTTGTTAGAGATGGAATGCATTTTTAAAACGGTCATTAGAAACATCTGCGTCTGGCAATGACAAGAATACAAAGAAAAATAGATTGTACAGCGATTAATATCTCAAATATGGTTTTACCGTTATTTCCCAGAAACCACAATTCGTACTTTGTTGAAAAGTATTGCCAAAAGAAAGATGAAGCCATCAAAGCTATTTTGACATTTAAATATCAAACATCCTGACAAAAAAGAAAATCCTGTGGAATTCTTTGAAAGAAAGCTATACTCTCTCCACAAGGAGCAAGCCACTTTTACATCAGTGACTACCACCCTATAAAAAAGCACTACTATTAAGTTATCGAGTTGCATTTCGCATTGCAAAACACAGTAAGCCACATACAATAGCCGAAAATCTGATTTTATTATTATTACTTGAACACAAGTCGTTGAAAATATCGATATCGAAATAGTGCACGTACTTCTCATTACAGATGGACGAATCCACGGATATTTCGAACTGTCTGTAATTTATAACATTTGTAAGATACAATACTGGACATCGTATTACAGAAGATATTTTATTTTGTACTCCATTAGAGGTCAATACTACCGAAAAATATTTATTCAGCACTTTCATGTAAAGTACTGAGTACGAGATTGACTGGGCTAAATGGGTTGCTGTATGCACCGATGGCGCCAAGGCTATGATAGAACATGATCTGGTCGTATTATCAGATTAAAAAAGATTATGCCAAATGCTACATGGATACAGTGTTTTTTACATTGAGAAGCAATTGCATGAAAATCTTTACCTTCGAAAATGGATTGTGTTTTGAAAATATCATTAAACTGGCGAATTTCATTAAGGGCAAAGCATGAAGACTATTTTTTTTTAAATTTATGAATGCATGGGTTCTTTATAAGCAAATCATCTTTATTATACGGAAATAAGATGGAAATGACACTTATAATTAGATTTGTAAACACTCGTGATATGTCTGTGGCAAAACATTTTCTTGGGTTTTTTTTCTTTGGATTAAAGAACTGGAAGTGCTTTAACTGATGTCATAATGAAGAAACTTGCTGATATGAAACACGGTGCCAACATGAAAGGAAAACATAGTGGTGTTCCAACACGCATCATATATTTAAATCCCAGAGCTTTCTTCCTTCCTTGTAGTTGCCAGTTCTTAAACCTGGTTGTGTCATCGAAGCAGTTTCACTTTTTGATGTGGTTCAGAGACTTTATGCATTTTTTGCCTGTACTCGCCATTGGGATGTACCATATATCTGCACTAACTTTAAAGCCTTTAAGTTGGGAAAGTCGATTAGATGCACTTAGACCCTTGAGATGCAATATTGCTGATGATTATGATGCGTTGATAGATATTGCTGATAATGAAATATTTGACAAAATGATAAGCCATGAGGCTGACTCTCTGACATGAAAAATGGTAGAGTACGTGTTTATTAGTTGCTTAGTTACTTGGCGTCATATTTTACTTCGAATAAATGTTGCTAGCAAGGTATTGAAACAGATTTAGCAACTGCTGTTTCAGTACTGGAGATTTCGAGTGTTTAAAAAACAATAGAAATACTGAATTTTTTCGAAGTGTGTTAACTGATGCTAGGGAAATTTTAGAAGTCAATCCTATTATAAAACATCATCTTTCGACATCAAGAGTACGGCGCCGTAAGAAGACATTTTAATTATTAGACAAGAGATCAACCTATATTCGATCCTAAAAGATAATTCCAAATACATTTTTACTTTCGAACTTTTGATGTCGCCATAAATACTGTGGAAGAAAGATTTGATCTAATGAAACGACACTACTCCCACTTTTCATTTTTATATAAGATTTCCATATTGCAAGATATTACAAATTTGGAAACGTATTTAAAATATCAGAAAAAGAAAGATTTATACGTATAGAATTAGCGGATGAGCCAAAAGAATTGTGTCATTTGCAAGAATTTAGGCACTCCCATTGATTATAAAGAACTTTAAAGAAGATTTTGCATTAGTTAAAGTACGAAAAGTTAAGTTTTAAGTGTAATTAGATAAGCATATACTATGACAGTATGTAATAAAGGGTTCGGCAATCAGTTGTGGTGGTTTTGGGAAGGCTGTGGAATGAAAATTACTTAACAGATCGTTGTTTTAAAAACATATTCTGGTTGCTGAATTCGTGCCATTTTAGCAGTAATGGCTCAGTATCTGATGAATCAATGCATCTTCGCTGTTGAGAGATTTATTCAAACAGGGTCCGTTACTGCAATGCAGAGAGATGCGTGAATTTGAAATCGGCATGGTAGAGTCCCTAACCGGGACCCGATTTTGAAATGGTTCCGTAGATTTCGTACGCATGGCGGTGTTTCTTCAAGATATCCAGGATCTGCTCGTACAGTAAGGATGTCGCAAAACATTGAAAGAGTAAGAAATGCAATTGAATAAAGTCCTTCTGCTAAAAAGCACGCACTCGTTTTGCATGTTTCCGAGAGAAGCTTTCGGCGAATAGCCAAGAAAGATTTGCACCTCCACCCATATATGTAAAATCAAAACCGTTTAAATGCTGACGAATGAGGATAAGGCGGCTAGAATCCAATTTTATCAACAATGCCTTGCAATTTTGAATGAAATCCAAATGACATCAACGAGTTGATAATGGGTGATGAGGCTCATTTCCTTTTGGATGGCTACGTAAATAAATAGAACTATAGGTACTGGGCTGCAAAAAATCCACTCCAAATGCATGAGAAGCCCCTTCACAGCAGTAAGGTGACCGTTTGGTGTGCATGATCTTCTTCTAGAATACTAGGGCCCTATTTTTTCGAAGAAAATAACAGAACTGTCACGTTCACTTCAAATCGATATGTTCACATGCTGCAAAATTTTCTTAGGTGGGAGCTTCTTGGACTTGGAATAAATAATCCATTATTGCAACAAGATGGAGCAACGGCACATACGGCGAGACAAACCATGGACACTCTAAGGGAAATGTTTCCTGGACGAATAATTTCGCGATTTGACGATATCCCTGGCCAGCAAGATCGGCCGATCGCCCGATCGCCCTAGACTTTCACATTTGGGGTTATTTGAAAACTAATGTATAAGAACATCATCCAAGAACACTCGAGGCACCCAAGGACGCAATTCGTAGAGAAATTGATGCTATTGAAGTCGTTCAATTGCAAAGAGATATGGACAGTTTCATAACAAGATGCCAAGAACGTTTAAACCGTAATGGTGCCCATTTGTGAGACGTTATTTTCAAAAAATAAAGTGTATTCAAAATGGGATGTCTTTGTCGTCAAAACGCAATATGTGGCATTTCTTACATTGCACTAATGACCAAACGCCAGCCTTTTCAAAATCAACACAACTGATTGTCGGACCCTGTATTACCTGTACATAAATTTGGTTACATATTTTAAATACTCGAAATATTATAATTATAAAACAAGCTTTACCTTATATTTTATTTGTCAGGGCAATTGGTGCAGAAAAACTTGACCTTAAAGCATTGTATGTATGTAAAGTAGGCGGATATCAAGATGAAATACTTCCAACGCCAATAAATCAAACTTGACGGTTAAATCTACATTAAACTCTGGCAACCTCAAAATATACTTAACGAAATGCATGCATTTTAAGTTTTATTGGTAATTTCAGTTTGCGGTAAGTTTCCCTGGAACTTAATTTGCCGATCGAGTAAACCCCTCTCCCATTTCCACCGGCGGAATAGAAATTCTGCACCAATTGATAAATTGAACGTCAAAACCAGGATCCACCACAGCAAGGGATGCTAAAGTTTGAGTTTTCTTCGGTGCAGCTTAAATAGTGCCGTAAAATACTTCCATTTGGCTATCGTAAAATGATATAGTTTCAAGGAAGTTCACAACGTCAGGATAACTTCACAATTACGCTCATTTTAGATTCGCGTTGTTTTCAAGTACAAAAATCTTTATGATATATGATCTAAGAGAGCTTCGTTAGGCTGACTATAAAGGGTTTCCATTTTCATTAAATAAATCTTAATTGCTTACCCATAAAGGCGGAGGGAATAGATGTTAAAAAGAGTTTTTGACTCCGCACTGGTACTCCGTTCTCCGAGTCCTGCATCTCCCGCACCAGCCCCTCCATCTGCAACAAAAATGTAAAAAGCTTTTAATAAAAAGTTTCCTTTTAGGAACTAATAATGTTAGCTACTATGTACTATACGTTCGCTCATATTCTAGCTACATGTTAATTAAAAGCTTGAGTAGTCCTAAGAAATTTCTTGAAATGTTACCTTTTCCTGTTACTGCGTGATTTTTGTACGAGCAATTTTAGACAAGTTCTTCTTACAAGAAACTTATTTTAGGAAGTGTGCGAACAGCCTTATCTTCTGATTGCTGTGTGCTGACACGCTTATCTGATATGCGCACCAAAGTTGAAGCAAGGAGTACGTACCTACAAATTCCAATGATAGAAATACCAGAGAAGGTGTAGGGCTCTAGGCATATAAAACGTATGGCTGCCAAAGCCGGACGGAGGAATTGTGTGTGGTGAGTGTAAGGTCTAGCTTATTGTTCGCTACCTTGGTGGTTTTTTAATTCCGAATCTAGAAGGGATAAGATGTTTACTCAGAAAGAGAGCTTTTTACCAACTGAGCTACCCACCACTTCTGTTACAAATACATTATTAAAACCTGCAATTAGTTAGTGAAATATCTATTGCAAATGTTCTATTAAATGTAATATTCTGTATTTAGATAATATTACGCAAAAAAAAGTAAAACTGGAATATTTCTCTATGAAGACAGATAACACTGTTAAATAGATATTTTGTGAGATTGAAATTTTTAGGTGTTTCTGATGTATTTCGACATCCTGAAAACGAATTTAAAAACAGAATTTGCCTAACACCTACTAATTTTTAGTAACAAGCATTTATATTTTGCAAGTATGCTACATATGCATATTGCGCTATTTTGTGTAATGTATCAGCAGTGACGAATATACCGTGTTAAGAAAAGTTCATTCCTATCTATTATATAGAAGAAGTACGCACCAAATTAAATATTGTGCATTAGTAGGCATTTACCGGCGTATGAAGTTACTGCATTTCCTATGTGGTGTCGCGAAACATCGTTACTAACGTGTTTGTGTTCTACATACTTGATTTATGTTTATTACCGTACTGTGATTGACTGTGAATTAATAAGTAAGTACAATGCTTAGGCAGTGTGTAAATGATGTCAACAGTTTTTGTTATGTGTGTGGGGAATTAACTTTTAAATCGCAGAAACATACTTGTACGAAGGGCTTATGAACTTTATGTTGGAGTTAAAGTAAGAAATCAAGATAAGTCATGGGCTACTCAAATACGAGGGTTGATTGATAACTAAGGTCTCCAATCCTATAAATATGTTTGAGACAAGAGAAAATAATGACCCCGGTGTTAAAATAAAGTAAATTTATTGTACTTCAAACCTACACTTTTATTTTTCTACATAGTGACCATTTAGTGTCATACATTTTTCCAAACGCTGGATCCATTTCCTCATTCCGAGCATGAAGATACTTTCTGATTTACTCTTGATCCACTTGTGCACAGCAGTCTGAACTTCGGTATCCGACGAAAAATGGTGACCTTTCAATATCTCCTTCAACCAGAAGTCTGAGGGTGCCAAATCGGGGCTGTACGGAGGGTGAAAAACAATTTTGAATTTCAGGTTCGTCATTGTCTTCGTCGTTTCGCGGCTGCAATGTGGTCTGGCGTTGTCGTGGTGCAACCAGAAAGTGGCCCTTTGCGGGCCTGCACTACGGATACGTTTCTTGAGTACTCGTAAGGTTTCGCAGTATCTTGCCGAATTAATCGTTGTTCCCTTTGGCAGATATTCCGTGTGAGTGACACCCTCTGCAACCCAAAATATTGTGAGCATGACTTTGTGTGCTGAGGGAACTGCTTTGCATTTCCTTACACCCGGAGATGAAGGGTGACGATATTCCATCGCCTGCCGCTTGTTTTCAGGGTCGTAATGATGAACCCAAGATTCGTCCCCGGTGGTGATGTTCATGAGAAAATCATCTCCTTGACGATGATACTGGTTAAGGAGTTCTTAAACGTTTTTTCTCTGTTCTTTCATGACACCCGTCAATTGTCGCGGGACCCACCTGGCGCAGATTTTTCTGTAATTCAACGTCTGCACTCTTTCTTGGCTAATGCCCAGTTGCAGAGCAATTTCTCTTTGCTTAGTTCGGCGATTTCCTTGAATAAGCGCATCCACTCGTTTTTGATTCTCCTCATGCGTCACTGAAATTGGTCGTCATGATCTTTTTTCATCAAACACCTTCATCTCACCCCTATTGCAGATTTTTGCACGTCGAAACCATTGGCGAACATTCTTCACATCCATACAAACATTGCCATAAACAGCTTTCAAACGCCTGTGAATTTCGATGGTCGGGCAACCTTCCAGCGTTAAAACTTCTATCACTGATCGTTGCTTGGTAGGCAACTCGGAAGTCGAGCTCATGATAAATGACACTATTACGCAACGGCGTGACCCAGTAAATTTTGCACGATTAGACTAGACACTCGAGGCTACCGAATGCAGACTAGAACTTGTTTCTATCCCCACTATTCGCACCACGGCGCTGTTGGAGACCTTAGTTATCAATCAACCCTCGATGTTGTAAGACTTGTGCAACATTGTTAATACGTTAGTTGAAAGGTACAAAACGTAAAATGCTCTTTGCATTACCAATGGTGTGGAGAGGACAGAAAGACCATGCCACAGATTGTTACTTTTGCCTCACTAACATCTGGGCATTGGACCGAAGTCCAAGCATACTGTGCAGTATCCCAATTTACTAGCAGCTTTACGGCCGGCCCGTTGAAGATAGTGAAATCTTCCTATCCCAAATACACCAGAATCTTGGTGTTTGAACCTGAAAGCATCGGTGTTCCAACTGATGATATGCAATTCGCATAGGAAATCGACAAAGATCCACTCCGTAAACGTCAAAAAGGATTTACACATTGTTTCGCCCAAGAAGGGACTTTGGTATATTGCACGGATGTTGACAACTTATTTCAGGCATTAGGACAGAAACATGAACCAAGCAATTGGCGCCTATTTATAGATTCTTTAAAACTTTATTTAAAAGCAGTTTTGTTTCACAACTGCAATAAATACCCATCTATACCTATAGGTCATGCCGTCCATATGAAGGAATCATACGAGAATGTGCGATATCTACTGGAACACATCCGGTATAATGACTATAAGTCGTCAATCTGTGGAGACCTAAAAGTGATAGCGCTTCCTCTTGGACTTCAGCTCGAGTATACAAAACACTGTTGTTTCCTGTGTGAATGGGACAGCCGTGCACGAGATCGTCACTATATACAGAAGGAATGGCCACTACGTCAAGCACTAACTCCGTGTCAAAGAAATATTCCTATCGAACCACAGGTTGATTCTAAAAACGTATTTCTATCACCACTGCATATTAAATTGGGATTAATGAAAAATTTCGTTAAAGCACTAGATCGGAACAGAAGAGGATTCTTGTATCTGAAACGGAAATTTCCGAGAGTTAGTGAGGTAACAATTAAAAAGGGCATATTTGTGGGACCACAAACATGAGAAGTAATGAAAGATGGCGAATTTGACAACTTGCTGAATGAAGTTGAACTAAGAGCATGGAGAGCTTTTACAACAGTTATGAGCAATTTTCTTGGAAAAAATACTTAGTGCCTAAGAGAAATGGGATGTAAAATGTTTTTAAAAGTTCACTTTCTGGATGCTCATCTCGATTTCTTTCCGGAAAAATTGGGTGCCGTAAGCGACGAACATGGAGAACGGTTCCAAGGCAAATGGAGTCCTCTTTGCTTGCTGATTACTGTTGGAAATTAATACGTGATGCCCCAGAGACCAAATATCGCCGTAAAACATCCGCAACAACATTTTGAAGTAAGTGCAACATTAAGAACATACCGATATTGATATATTTCCGTATAACACACAACACTTCGTAGCAAATAAAGTGTGGATGACAGAGAAAATCCAATGTCATTTTCTGTTTTCTGGTGAAATT
Source organism: Limonius californicus (assembly GCA_014611495.1). Classification (NCBI taxonomy): domain Eukaryota; kingdom Metazoa; phylum Arthropoda; class Insecta; order Coleoptera; family Elateridae; genus Limonius; species Limonius californicus. Next base: position 18,260 of record JABXWE010026036.1, read on the forward strand.
TTACATAACATACGCCATGTCACAAAAAAAGTTGATTTTTGTTTACCAGTGTAATCAATTCAGTCGGAAAAACCTGATATTTGTTGCGTAACCCTTTCACGTGTTGAATTTCTCTGGTTATCCATTTTCCAGAAAAAGGGTCGCGTGGAATTCAGTTTGGTGTGAAGTTGTAGGTGTGTATAATAGTCAGCACAAAGCCCTTAAGCAGAGTTTAACTCAAACTTCGAAATACGATAACAGTTTCCAAGCACCTTCCACCGTAGATAAACTTCCCGAACACTTTTAAGCTCCTAAGATTCTAGGCGAACTGTCTTGAATTAATAACAGAGCGAGAAAACAATTTTTTTTGCAGATTCACAAACGGAAGTTTCTTGTGTACTAACTGAATTAGACCAGAACGTACTATGGCAAATAGTTTCATTTTTTACTAATCAGCTTTGTAACTTATAATATCTGTGACATGTGTTAAGAAATATATGCAAAGTATTATTTGCATGGTTTTGAGACAAACCTGATCGTCATATTTGAGTTCATTCATTCATTCAATTCAAAATGTGAGACACTGTAGTTTTAGATCAAGAATTAAAAACAATAAATGCAGGGTTGCCATTCTCTCTGCGTATTTAATAGTTTGCTGAACCACAGAAAATTCTACAACTCTGTAACGAAACAATTTCGAATGCACGTTTATATACAGGGTGCCTCAAAATTGAAGCCCGTACTTTAGGATGTGATTTAGGGGGCTAAAACAAATCGAAAATTAAGAATGGAAAATTTCCATATTTTCCTTCGTTGTCAAGTTATTGATAAAAAATAAATCATAAGTTTTACCGCACGGTCGCTCCAATTAGTTGTGTAACATAATTCAATTAGACGGCTACGGCAATGTTAAAAATGTATTAATCATTCTGTTATATTAATAAGCATGGCCGCCGAGAGGGGGTGACATCTGAGGTTTTTGTCACGGGGCCGCATTTCATTGAATTATTATGTGGTGTGACGAATCCAAATTCACATAAATACTTATAACCTGCATGAATAGAGGGACAAAACCCTTGTTTAATAAGCAAAAGATCTCTTCAAAGAAAGCGATGAAAAATTTGGGCTGGGTTATTAAGTAATACTATAATTGGTCCATACATACCACCTAACCGACTTAATTCAGCCTTGTATCTTCAATTTAAAAAAAAATTTCCTACTGCCATTGCTTGATGAAGTACCATTAGCAGTTAGATAAATTTATGGTTCCAACATGATGGTACACAATCACATTTTGAAATACAAGCGGTACAGTTCCTTAATGTAAATTTCCCTGAGAAGTGGATTGGAAGAGGTGGGTCTACATCTACCATGGCCTCCTGGATTACCGCATCAGAATCCGTTGTTTATCTTCTTATTTATTTATTTAAGAGAAAACGTTTATTGCTAGCCAACTCTGAATCCTGACGATGTTGTAGCTCGGATTCGTGCTGCGGTGGCGTCCACGAACGAAGATGTGTTACACAGGGTTCGCGTTTCCATGATAAACCGTGCGAATGTTTGCCTCGAGGTAGGAAGCAACCACCAGCAGCAATTTGAGCACATTTTGTGACAACTCATGTGCGCAATATCTTTCTTGCTAATATTTATCGTTTTGAAAAAGTTTAATATAAATGTTAAATTCTTTGTTTGGTATCAATAACATGAGAAAGAAGGACAATTTTAAGATTTTAATCCATATGTCATGATTGTCATGGCAATTATGAAGAAATAAATTATCTCAGAAATCCTGTAATCAACTTGCAATACGGATTGCATAGCGGAGTACTGTGGATGCCGGTCAAACGGTATTATTAGTGCAGAACTATCCGCCCTAGTCAGTACTCGGATGGGTGGACCAATATAGTGGTATATGCACCCGGTCGTTCTTCGGAGGGTACGTAAAACCGTCAGTCCCGGTTGTCTTACGAACATTTTTGGCAATCGTAAACCTTGTAGTGGAACTTCTCTTCTCTGTTCAACGGGTTACGCTAGCCTCCTGCTCGGCACACGTGCAAAGAGGGGTTACAGAACCTACTCCATTGTAAGTAATTAACAGGCTATTGGCCTATACACAGAAGATGAACTTGTAATACTCTTAATTCGGTCCTGAGGATTTGTTCCTTACGTCATGTGTTTACATTGCTGTGAAAAAGTTCTGCATCACCCAACAAAATAATTATTTCTTGAAGTTTAGCCACATTTTTGGCATAGTTTCCAAAAATTACATTTAAATATTTGAATTTAATGACTATGTCAACAACTTATTTCTTAATTAGGTACTTAGAACTTCACAGAAAACAATTAAGGTATGTTCTATTAAATCGATAATCTGTTATTTGCGCATTTTATAATTGTATCATTAAAATGCGTTTAAGATGAAACTTAAAAGTATAATTAGGAGAAATATGTATTAAGTTATAAGTATATGGTATATATATGACATTCGGACTATATCTTATGGGTCTATTTTTCTTATTTTGAACCCCTGAATCTACCCCTAAAATACTTTTCATTCCTCCGGAATCACCCAGTAATATATATATGTATAACTGTAGGTACTATAGATTATTCAATTACATTTTACATTTTGCATGTTCTTAGTAATGACAAAATGCCACCCGAAAAGAATCCGTTCAAATTATTGGATGAAAAACGAGATGAAATAATTTTTCATCATGAACGAGGTCTTCCAGTCGTGAAATAGCTATGAAAGTGCAGTGCAATCAATCCACAGTTATTAGAGCGATCAAAAAATAATCTAACACGGGCAAAATTAAAGATAAACCCCGCAATGGCCGTCAAAAAAAAAAAAACATCAGTGAGAGACGAAGCAAAGCCCGGAAGAAACCCTTTCTATCAAAAAACAAAGGCGCCGCCGTGTGAGATGGGCAAAGGATCATCGCCATTGGGCTAAAGAACAATGACAGAAGGTAGTATTTAGTGATGATTCTACCATTAACATTAACAATCATGCTGAAAACACATATGTTAGAAGATTTCTTGGAGAATAATTTTCACGACAGTGTGTTCTGCCACCAATTCAACATCCAACGTCTGTCATGATATTCGGCTGCATGTCTGCTTAAGGTGTTGGTAGACTGCAAGTTGTATCTGGCATGATGAACGCAACCAAATACATTGATGTTCTACACGAGATGCTGCCTAGTGGAAAAGAGTTATTTCCTGACTAAAACTTTAGTTTTCAAGATGATAATGCTCCTTGCCACAGAGAGAAAGTTGTTCAATTTTGGATATCGACCAATAAAGTGAAAAGACCCCGGACCTAAATCCTAAATCCAGAAAGCTTATGGCGGAGGATTTCCAACATTATTTCAAGCAAAAAAGCCACAAAAAAGTGGAATTAATCGAATTCCTAATTGATGCCTGGTAGCGCTGCATTACGAAGCAAAAATTACAGAAACTGATGAATTCTATGCCAAGAAGGTGTGAATTGGTTATTAAGAATAGAGGAGGGCCTATTACGTACTAAAATAGTTAAAAATTAATTAGTGTGTACTGTAATAAACGTTTAGGTGCAAACTGCATGAGGACACCGGTGGAGCAGTGCTAATAGGCGCTGCCACTCGAGGTCACAGTGAAATGCGGCCGATTCGCCGAGAGTTCGAGTCCCGGCTGAGGCGACCGTATTCCACTTAGTTAAGTTTAGGGTGCGTATTGCATGAATGGCTAGTATGTAAGGGATGCCCGTACCCCCCTGAAGTAATGCGAAAGCGGTTCCGGAGGGGGACACGGTAGTGTGAATGAACGACAAAGAAAGGTGTAGACTGCATTATTATATATAATGTACACTTTTTTTGTTAATTGTTTGCTGCTTTACTTCATTGAGTTTCATATTTATATTTGAATAATAATAATAATAGACAATTTTAACAGGTATTTATTTTAGCTTTATACGTATTTCGACGAACAATATCTCATTTTAAAAGCCTTTAATGTAGTAAACATTTGTAGCTAGGAGAAGAGCACGTTACATATAAAGTAAAAAAATATCTGTTAAAATTGTCTATTATTATTATTAAAAACTACAATTTTTCTGTTTTTGAATAAATTTTATATATCGAAATGTGTTTTTTTATGGATCAACATTTGGGTTATTATTATTACTGGTACTGGTTTTAATTATATTTGCAATGACGAAATGAAAAATATTTGATAAAAATGGGTTTAAACTGCAATTTATCTTATTTGTGTAACTGATGCAGAATTTTTTCACACCACTGAATTACACTGTATATACAAATTTCTGTCTTTACGTAACAACGATTTATATACCTCACCTTCATTCATTAATAAATCTGTAGACGATTTTCTCGCGTATCCCCTTAATTGACTATAGCAGGCAACCCACATTGCGTTCCAGAATTAACGCTTTCATTAAAATATCGGTTAAAAAATAGGAAAATAATTTTCTATGAAGTCTTTATATAAGAGAGAACTCTTCTGTTTGACTGGCGTTAAGCGTATATTTTCCCACCGTGTTAACATTTTTCGCAATTGCCAGAAAATACCTGCTTTTCTACAAAATGAGATTTTATTATTACTTATTATTGTTATCCCCAGATTCAACAGCTAACTTAAAACTGAAATATCAAGCTACAGCATTTTTTTTTACCGAAAACGAACTTTTTCCAAATACATAGTGCGATTGATTAATTGTACATTTGTTTCTGAAATGAAATGTGTGTTGCGTGTTGTACATACTTAAGGGGTTGGAGATAAAATACGTATTGCGTTTTACAGTTTCCAGTTTTTTTGGAATAAACACATTATCAGAAACTGAATACTAAAACTTCGTGAGTTTTAAAAACAAATAGCAGTTAGTAATACAGTACGCGCAGTAAGCGGGAATATATTATAGGCGATTACATACCTGCAAACATACTTGTTGACTGTGTACTTTAACAAATTTGCAACGCCTGCGTGGATAAATATAGTACAATAAAGCTTTTCTATACAGTAGGTATACTTGAATGTACACCTCATCTGCTTTAGTCAATGTTCTGCAATGATAATTAAAGTAATCTGTCTAGCTATTATTTTCTCTCTCAAGTTAAGGATAAGTTTCATTTGCTGTGCAAAACATGTCTTTCTAAGCACTTCTGCTATATTTATCACGTTTGTGCAGTGTCTCCGGAGACGTTCTCAGATGCGAAAGCAAAAGGCACTCTTACACTGAAATGCTAGCGCAGTTTGTTTGACAAATAGGTAAAATTACGAGTATTTTACGTGGGTGGTGTTTTTGATGAAAGAAGAAGCAGTAAACACTGTAAATACAGAGGTATTTGCATAAGAAAAATGACAGAAGCTCAACTTTTAGGCAGCGATGCAAAATTACCCATTTCTTATGCTTGTCACAAGTTGAATTATATGTATAATTTAATAAAATCTTACAATTTTTATTTTCTACCCAATCTACTTGAGACATATTTAGTTTGTACTGCTGTTGCATTAATGCTGTACAATGTCATTACATTGTAGAGCATTAATGCAATCCATTGACGCATGCTAAAATATATGCAAGAAACGATGTCGGAAAGTTCTGTTCAGTGTAGCGTGGAACAGCACATAATAATCAATTTTTTACGAACGAAGGCTTCAATTCAACTGAAATTCTTACGGGAATGCGAGCACAATACGGCGACCAATGTCTTTCTCCAAGCCGAATATTTGAGTGAGTGGTCGAAATATTTTAAAGGCGGAAACTCGTGTAGAAAAGAGCCTCATGTATATCAAACCGCAGTTTAGTATAGTAATGTAAATGTTAGGTAGATTCCGCGCTTGTTGATAGAAGAACACAAGTTGAATGGTTTGCAAATCGCTTCTTCTCTACTGCAGCGATATGAGAGTGAAGGACTTTTTACAGTTTTCTTCTTTTTCTTTTTCTTCTTCATGGTGGTCCCTTTTAGTCTGATATTACCGGTTTAGGAGTCGCTACAACCTTTGTTCAGTCACTACGTCTTCCTTTGGGTGATTTATTGTACCAATTGGTACTAATAAGGCATCCTGATATTTTCGTGGCTTTATTGGTTTGATGCATAACTTGCGTTCCGACGTTACCTGTACTAGATATATGGATTTTTATAATATTTGAAGTTCATGAATTGTTGAATCATTTTACCTTCCACTTCTAGTTTACGTTATACAGGTTCTTCGCTAACAGTCAATGTTTCTGTTTTATTGGCCGAAATGGTAAGATTAAACCTTTGACGGCTTAGGTGGAGTTGATGCAGTAACCCTACAATGATTTTTCTGCTTTTGGAGTGAATTGTGACAACTGATGAAACCTGCTTACAGTCAAGCATGCAGTACTGATACACCACATCTCCAAAGAAAGCAAAAACTGTGCTGTCAGTGATGGAAACATTTTTTGTAAGGGACTATTATTCGACATTTCTACGCGATAAAGTTAAGTAAGCAATTAGAAACAAACGGAAGAGAAGACAAAGTTCTGTTTGGTTTCTCCAAGACAGTACTCGCTGTCATAGCGCTGCAAGAACAATTGAAACCGTAAATAAACTTCAGTAGAATCTTCTTCTACATACAGCATACAGTACTGATCTTGCTCCCTCCGATTTTTAATTGTTTGGCGCAATAGAAGAATTTTCAGTTGGGAAGAGATTTCAATGAAATAACGACGTTACCAAAGTTTCTCTGGAGTTGATAGGCACGCAACCAAAAACTTCTACCAGCAAGATACTAAAAGGAAAAAGGAAAATCAACGTAGGTTCATTCCCCACAATGGAACGGGCCGCTATAGGGGTCAGTCGGGTTCCGCACCGGAACGCTAAGCTCCTCTTCAGCCAGAAGAGGGAATGTGAGGATAGGAAATACCAGGAAAATTAGATAATGGAATTTCGTGGATGATATTGTCCCAGCATTTACGGGAAGATATTAAAGAGCTTTCAGATCGGTGCCGCATGTGTGTTAGTAGACAGGTAACCTACATCGAAAAATAAAATATATTCCATCGTTGTATTATTGTAATACCCCTTTTTATAACTATATTCCTATTTAAATTTGAACTCTCTTTGTAAATGTCTAAAATTCGTTGTTAAATTGTATCTTTGAATATATCTTCGAACACAGAAAATAAATTGGGGATCCTTATTAATTAAATATTGATTGAAGTCAATACTACTGAAAACCTTGTTTTAATTTCCTAAACTCTTCATTCCAATTTAAAATACAATCAGTTTGTATATTTACATTTTTCGGTATAGAAACGTTAATTTTTCTTTCCTGCAAGTAATTGGTTTGTTAATAGTACTGTACAAACATCTGGTTGATATTCTAATCCCATTACAGATTTCTGCAGAACATTCAACTCAGTAACGAAAGTGAATTGGAAAGTATACCAAAAATTTAGGTTTCCTCCAAAATTTACATTTTAACATATTTTTTTGAATGAGGCTTTTCAAAAACAGTGGAAATATATAACACATATATTACGTAAGTGTAACAAAATATGCTAGTGAAAATTTTATGACTTATCAGCTCTGGCGGACATTCATAGTCGTATTTGGTTAGGGAGTTACACAAGTAATTGTTCTTAATGCATTATTATAGCATACTGCTACTAATTTAATTGTCCAGATTAGTGCTTACATTGGTAAAGTTATTATTCATCGAACAAGCCTACAGTTGCTAATAGAAAATGATATAGTTAAATTTTAATTAAAATATTTCCAAGTACTATAGGCTCATACCCTATTTTTATTCGAAGGATAAGTCAGTATTCATATGTATCTTCATTTTACCTACATCTTTTAGAAGGTGTTCGTAGATAGTCTTTTTAGACTGTCTTGCAGCACTTAAGAGATGGATCAATGTATTAAATTCGAACTGATTTAGTTTTCCTGTCATTTAGTTCTTAGAATGCTAGGCCAATAAAATACAATAACCCAAAATCAGCAAATGTTGAGCCGCTAAAATTAAGTAAAAGTTACTGATAATACAATTATTGTTGATTGTTGCATTGATTTTCAGCGCCCCGAGTATGATATTTCGCTTCCTATCCAACAATGAACATATTAATAGAACTATAGAAAACAATGTAGCAATGTAATTTTTATCATTTTATTTAGGAAAACTATGTTAAAACCATTCTCATTGACACTTCATCCTCAAAAATGCAGCTTCTATTGCTTTAAAAATAGAAATTTTTATGAATTGTTATATTTTTTACATCTTTTTTAACAGAATTAGGTTACAACCTTTCCAACTGAGTTTTCTCGAACTAAATAGTAAACATTTAATTGTTCTTGAAGAACAGAAATAATCAAATGAATGCAGTAACTTAATAACATTTATAAAATATTGTATTGAACTAAAATATTCAAAGGAAAACATAAATAAAACAACATCCATTACTTCCTTTAACTACAAAATATTCAATGGATAGTTTAAATATAATATTCCAAAAGTTATTTCATAACTGAAGTGAAGTGAAGCTCTACGAAAACATCATAAAATTATAGATTCGACGTAAAATATCTACACAGTTAAGCTCCGATTCCTGAAAAATAGTAACGTTCTTGCTATAAAGTACAGAACACAATTACATAAATTTCACAACCGTGCTTATGCGAAAAATGAGCTATAAAGTAGTTACGAAATGGTTTCGCGGTTGATTGATTTTGCTGGCAGTTGGCTAGCGGCCAGTTATCCAATATCGTCTCAAATTTAGTAGAAACCGCTTAGAGTTAAATGATTAATATCGCATTATAACATAACAGCGACTCTCTGTTTATTTACAGTTTTGCTACATTGAAATAGTTAATTATTAATTGAAATCCCTTCCGTTTGGGACACTCCTACGTCGTGTGTTTAAATTTAGAGCACTAAATATTAACCAAATTTTGAAAATAGAAACGTGTATATTGACACGAATTGTAGTATGGGGTGTTACACTGGGTTTAAATACACAATCCACCGAAACATTCAGTCAAACAGAAATTCAAGGAAAACTAATTTTTTCGATCAGCGATCTGTACAGTGAGCTTACAAAGTATCTATGCTACACATGCTAAAAGTATAATAAATAATTTTGGAAAATAATCATATATTTTGATGTTTGTACGAGGGAATTCAAATACCTATCTACCTAGCCATGAAAACAATGGCTGAGCGGCTTATACTGTTAATATTATATTTTCACAAGTTGTTGACATTTGTGTACGCAATTTTGTTCAGCTCTGCACCGCCGTTTCAAAAATATAAGTGTATAAGTGTAGGTAATAATATTTTTAAGAAATGAAGGGAACGAGCCAAAACTATCTATGACAGGATGATGGTGATCTACGGAGAAGAAGCTCCGTCTCATTATTAGGTTAACTTTTGGTGTAAACAATTTCGTCGGGGACAGGAACCCGTTGAAGATGACTTCAGATCGGACAGAGCTTCAGATGCGACTAATGAAGAACTGTGCCAGAAAGTTGAGGCTATGGTGCTAGAGGATCGACGTTGGAAATTTGCAACTACATCTTCAGAATTATGAATTTCTGGAGGAAGCGTCATTACCATTTTACACGATAAATTAGGCTTGAGTAAGGTGTCAGCGCGGTAGATTCCAAGGTTCCTGTCTTCGGATCAATCATTGCACCACCAACAAATTGTTCAGTTGTTCAGGATTCAGAATTTCTATCTAGTGCTGGGGGTCTATAAGGGTTCTCCACCTTCCAAGAAATACCGAACCCAACCTTCTGTTGAGTAGTTAATGGCCATAATTTTCTGGGACAGGGAGAAAATAATGTTGATCGAATATATTATGCTAAGAGGGACTACACTTACAGTAGAAACGTATGCTAAAATATCTAAGTAACGCCATTTGTGATAAACGCCAGCATTTGCGTCAGAAAATCATCTTGCATTTGCATGACAGTGCACGAGTCCACAAGGATCGAATGGTCGTTCCTGTTTTAGAGGAATGTGGGTTTCAGGAGATTGATCACTCACTCCAGATATGGCACCATCTGATTTTTATCTATTTAGGAAACTGAAGAACTATTTAAGAAGACGAAGATTTTTCTCAAATAACAAACTGAAACAGGTCGTCGCTGACTACTTCGCTAGTCAGGCAAAGGAATTTTTTTTGATGGTATGAACCAACTTCCGGACAGTTGGCGTATGTACGTTGATATAGATGGATGTTATATTGAACAATCAAATTATTAACATTTTTATGCTTTTGGTTACTTTATGTTTGGGAAGATAATATTTCTTTAACAGTAACTGCTTTTCAAGATAATTCTACTAGTAATTCGTATTTATACCTCGCTTAACGCTAAGGATGCGCTCTAAGGAGGTGCAGGAATATGTTAATACAATGCCGGGTAATTACAATATTTAAAAAAATCCATGCTAATTTTTGGAAAATATCTACATGTGCAGCCTTCTGATGGGATGGGATAATTAAATAAATGGTAGCCTCCTCTGGGAAGTATTAAGAAAAAATTTTACTTTATAATTTAATATTTTTGCAACAAATCAGGGCTACGTAGAGTCATTACAATAATATTAACTAAATGCACATGTCGGTGTTTGGAAAATAACAATATGTAAAGCGTTCTCATTGGGTGTTTGAATATGTATCCGCGTCCATAGCTTCTTGTACGTGTTCTCGTCAGCTCCTGGGAGGTTTTCCTCTTTTTATCCTTCACAGAGGTATCTATTGCCATCTGATGTTCTCCATACGTTGTAGATGTTCATACCATAAGAGTTGTTTTGTGTGTATTGTATTGAATTTTGTCCTTTCTACCTCCATAATTTCTCTGATCCTTTCGTTCCTTACATGTTTGATCCCCGATATACCACTACTTCTTCGCCGGAAATACATCCATCCAAAGCAGCAAGTCTTTCTTTGTCGCGTATATTCAAGTCCCAAGTTTCTGAATCGTTTGTACTGATGTTTTCTACTGTAGTTTTACAGATGGTCGTTTTCATTCTTTTGTTACTTTGTTATTCCATAATACCGGTTTTAATGGACGAATTGTTTTGTTTGGGCGATTTTCTTGATTATGTATTCACTACTTTTGATTTGGAAAAATATCGTTACTCCTAGCTATTTGTAAAAGTTGCAATGTGTCATTTTTGCGTTTGTTTTTGTTTTGCCATGTGCTAGAGTCGTCTTCGTCCGCGGCTATTATGACCTGGTAATTTGCGAATGGTAATGTGTAAAGTGTTTCATCACTTACAGGTAAGCCCGTGCCGTTACACTTCCTTTTCTAATAAAGACAGCGCTTCTTCCAGATGAACTTTAAACAGTGGGTCAAATGAATAGCACTGTCGTAGTGTTTTATTCCTAGTCCTAATCTGGTGATACACGTCTGCGTACTTTCATTACACTGTTACATCCAGTATATACATTTTTAATGGTATTAGAGTACGTCTCACTGACACCATTTCTGTTCATGCTGTCCCGCAGCTTGCCTAATGGGACTGTGTCATAAGCTATCTGAAGCTCTATGAACGTATAAAGTAGACCGTTCTGCAGGAACATCCTGTTTTGAAGCCATTTCGTTCTTCTCATTCTTGTACCACCATTTATATTCTGTTTTTTAGCACCTTCCATACAACCTTGTCGATGTGCACACGACGCTGATACCTGTATAGTTGGCGCAATATTTTCTATTACCTTTTTGTATATGGATGATATTATCGCCTTTTCCATTCCTCTGGTACTAGTCTCAATCCAAGCACCTAGTGAACATTATGGCCAGGTTCTCCAAGAGCATTTCAGAACCAGCTTTTTTAAGAAATTTAATGTTAATGTTACTGCGATCAGGCATTTTCTTGGTATTCCTTAATCCTAAAGCTTTGTTAATTTACTTCGTATTTACCTCCAGTACGTATTCTTGTCTTCCTAATTAACCTGTTTCTACCTCTATGTCCATAACCTCTGAACGATCTCCGGTAGTATGTTCTACATTCTTCTAGACTTACTATGTAAACTTACTCTTCTCCTTTATCTCTATTTGCTGTTTATAACACTATAAGAAGTCCCTAGGTTTTATTTCCTCGTGTATAGCCCATACATTTATTATCCTCTGCTAAGGCCTTCCGAAACTCGTTTTTTTATCTTTGCCCGATTTTGTTAAACCCATTTGATATTTGGCGTTTTCATCTCGTTTACTAAATGTTTCACGGTTTTGGTAGTTTTGTTGGGACTGCTTCTGTCCAAGGGCTTCCGAAGCTGCTTCATGAATACATTCTTCTATGCCTTCGTATAAGAATTTTACAGCTGTCTTGTATTTTTGTAGTTTTTTAGCTAGTCTAATTTGGTGTAGGAAAACCGGAGTCTTGAATCCAGCGAGAGCAGAATAACCATTTGAAAAGAATCGACTGATCCCTTTAGTTTAGTGAGACGACGGTCTAATAAAAGAAAACCCGATTATAATATATCTAGTCCTCTAGGTTGGGGGCTTGGGGTGACGTACTTGCGCTTCCCAAAATTGCCTCAGATAAGGACGGACTCAACAGAAAACGGAACTTGGTTCGAAAAAGGTCTATGAGAATCAGCATCTCTACTAAGTAAGACGAAATTTCTAGAAGATACAGAAGTTTGATATGGATATTGTCGTCTTACACACAGAAGAAGAAGAAGAACAGGAACGGAAAAAAAGGAATGGTGGTACGGAAGAAAATTATGGATACGTACATTTATGTATTGCTTCCCGTAGAGAAAAAGGCTCAGAGAGGAGTATCTCTAGCAATTAAAAGCAAATACAAAAATTTCATCATGTTCTACATGTTGGTGTGATAGCGGTATATTCTCCCAACGAAGGCTATAAAGAAAGATTTGTTCTCAAGATACTGGACAGTTTTAGTAATAGCAAAGAAAATTCAATTTTAAAATTGTATATTATTTAATAATCTTCCTGTAATGAATCAGTACTTTGGGAAGTTATTACACCATTATGTAAATAATGCGTGCCAAATTTATGACACTTGGTGATGTGGTGGGCATAACGCATTAGGCAACCTCATTATTAACCCTCTTTCATTCGAATGCAGCTAATTATTTAAAGCGATTGGGTCCGTTCGCTGGGCATTAAGTCAGAGATTTAAATTTTCGAACTTCCGCACCGACCGTAGCTAAGTGCTCTAACCACTGGACCATATGGAACATATCACATATCACGTTAAAGCACTTTGACTGGTTAACTGAATATTTAGTGTAATTCTGGCCGCGTCTTGGAAGTTTTAGGTGTTGTTCTAACTTAATTTTAAAATATTTTTTATATTCAATTTACACTAAATATTCTTTTTAATTCCTTGATACAAATCAGCGCACTGCGTGGCTATTACAACATTAAGTCAATAGAAATGTCAGTTTATGTGAAGCGTCTTCATCTGCTGATTAAATATATAATGCAGTCGGCGCCACCAATGGGAAATTGTAAGTGATGTTTATAATATAGTATGTTTGTCGTTTTTAAATAGCAATTAACAGTGAAATATGATTTAACGTTCTCGTTCCAACGGATCATCGCTATGCCGAGTGGAATTATGTAACAGAATGATTTATGGTAATTGCACCCTGTGTACGAATTAATCGCTTAGAAGTTCATTGACAAAGGGCTATTAGACCTAATTTAACGCTAAAACGAATAAGGAACACGGAAGCAGCTACCGTTTGTTAAATTCATTAAATTGTCTGTACAAGTAGGTTTCAGCCTCTTGCTTAATACAGTTTCGTGTCATAAATAAGAAATGCTTTCGGGCAATGACATGACGTCACCGAACATTGAAAAGTGTTCGGGGAAACTGTTAACTTGGAGATTTACCGGTTGTCAGTGCAATACCATAAAATACGGTTTTAAATCTTAAATAACCCAACACAGTTAAATTGGAAAGAACGTAATTGAATTTCGCAATATTTACCATCTTAATTTAGCTGGCTTTCGCGAAAATGAACGAGACCTTTATCCAAAATTGCTTATTTTGCTTGCTTTGTAGACCTGCAGAATTTGTAAATTCAGGCGCCTAAAATATGATTGAAATATTCAACTTTTCGACTACGGATAGATGATAACGTTTGTAATAATATTCTTATAGAGTCAAGGATTATAATACAGTTGTATAAATAGAAGTAAACTGCTTCACTTTAAGTTGAATTTAGTAACGACAAAGTATTGCCTACCATATCAATACTATTGTTAGGAGCGTTTTTTTAAGCTTTTATAACCAACAAGATTGTTTCTCGGAAACCAAGGTTCACATATTTCTTATATATGTATCGTAGGGGTAAAGTGTTGTAATTAAGTCGTACATAGGCCAATGACAAATTAAGGTCGCAAATAAGGGATGCCACGTATGGATACATGAAATAAAGAAACGACTCACTAATCTGCTGCTGCTATTAACTACCGTAGCGTAAATCACAGAAGGGGGGTGCATCCTTCCCTAGGTTGAACGGGCGGTTTGTAGATAATACTTGAATCAAATGATTAGTTCTTAGATTCGTCCGCGCGGATGTTTGTTAACTTCTACATTATTGTCCATTAGATATTTACTTTTGTTTTAATATCATTTATACAACTTTAACCCAGTTTCGCTGCTGAAGCCTCAAAAGGGCTAATAGGGAAGGAATATCATCCACCTATGTTTCTGTGATACATGTTGATCTGCCTCGAACGTATACGTCATAGGATTTTAGGGCTTAGGGCTCCGGTTCACAATTCAGTGCCCCATAAAGGGACAATAGTGGAAGAACACCATCCACCTATGTTGACTGTGACACCCGTGAAGACTGTCTAGCACGTACATGTAACACAAGATTTTGGGGCCCTTCGAGCCTTGTTTAGCAATTCGTATAAAATACAGTGGCTAGTGAACATGAAGGACTATGGAAGAGGCCTACGTCCAATGGACAAAGAAAGATTGAGAAGAAGAAAAAGAAGAAGACAGTGACTAGCTATCACCTGGCAAAGTTCCAAGAGCCTTCAATCACAACCACATTCGTATAACATGAACAACATGATCCTCATTCACACTTTATCTCATTGTAGTTATACATACATACATATATATATATATATATATATATATATAT
>JABXWE010026037.1:0-20195 GCA_014611495.1 Limonius californicus
GCTTTTTAATACATATTTGCAAACATATTTTTTAAGAAAATAATTAAATAATTAATATTATTAATAAATACAACATAACTATTGAATATTAGACTCAACTTCTATGCATTAAAATATTAACGTTTTTCTACAGCAGCACCGTCTTCGTTCTGTATCTTTGAGGCCGCTGTCTTAATAAGGCATAAAACGAAAATCTAAAAACTCGGGTCTTTATGAATGTTTATTACCTACAGGTACAAGCAAGTATTTCTTATAGTAAATGTGGGATAAAAAATTTCAAATACTTCGTTTGTTTATTTTTTGCTGTAATAAGTGAAATAATAATACAAAACACTTCTAGTAGGTATACCATATAGAACAATTTACATCGAATCCGTAAAGACTTCGCCAAATATTTTAGAACAACAATTTAAAACAAAAACAATATTCACAAACCCACGATGAGGTTAAATTCTTAATATACATTGCCAAAAACAGTCGCGGCTGATACTTATAAGCCTGCAATTATTTATTGTATTTGGTGCCTCCGCCCAAAAATAGCAACTGCATTTGAAAGTGTATAGTTTTCAATACAATGACCGGTCGGTCTAGACTCTAGGACGTTTGAACGCGGTCGTTTGGAGACGTTTGGACGCAGGAACGTTTGAACGCGGAGACGTTTGAACGCAGGTACCTTTGAACGCACGGACAGTTGGACGCGGATATACAGGGTGTCCCAAAATTAAGTACTCAAAACTATACCGCGGTGGGGTAGCGCGATGGGGGGGGGGTAGAACGTTTAAAAATAATTAAGGTTTTCTTAATAAACTTATGGTGGAAAATGCTTCATTAAGTTGCCTTAAAGGGGGAAACTCTGGAAAAGGATTTTTAGACACGAGGAACAGCAGTTTATCATTTGCAAAACTTTAGACTGACAATGCTTAATTTCATAGCTCACTGCAAAATTATTTTCTCTATCAATGCCTAAAACTAAAGCCTTAGAAGTGAAATATCTCGATAACCGTAACTTATCAAAAAGAAACAAGAAGACTTATTTTCTGTATTTTTACATTAGAATTTAAATATCACGTTACATTTTTAAAATCCCGTTCGCTGTAAAAATGGGAGGTGAAGTCGCCCCCAACCCGCCAAAACTACACCAAAGAACAGAAATTTCTGACCCTTAATTATGCTACAAGGTATGGGTTTGCTAAGAGAATAAACACTAAAAAGTAAAACTTATTACTCTTGTGCGGTTTGGAAATATTTACCCCTTTAGGAGGGTGTTACTTCTTAACGAAGCTGTTTAGACCAATTCTCTATCCCTCAGTATAGTTATGAGAACTTCATTTTGCGACAGCCTATATTGTACACATTAGAAGTACCGCGGTAATTGTCGTTTATTAGGCCAGCGCACGTTTGTTCCTGTATTACCAAAATCTATACAAACACAATTAACTGTGTATTGTATATTTCGATATCCATGAACTGAAGTAAGTAAATAGTTTAACTTTTGTGAATAAATTAAAAAAACGTAAACGTTTATCTACAGAGTGTCCTGGAAAGTTCTTACCGTATGGGAAACTGATTTATTATTATTATACTGCTATACAATACTTTAACACCATTTCAAATGTACATATACATTTGCATACGTCCAAACGTCCCTGCGTTCATCCCGTCGTTCAAACGTCTCCGCGTCGAAATGGCCGCGTTCAAACGGCCGAATTCGAACGGCCGCGTGCAAACGTCCCATTCCGATGACCGGTGGCTCAGGGAATTTCTTTTTAACATTTTATCGATGGGCATATGCAAGAACTGAGGAAATTCTAGCATCCCACACTGATGATACACACTGGAAATAAATATAACTTGCAGGACAAGAAGAAACTCAGTTCGCTGTTGAAGAAGGAAGATTAGACTCGCAGAATATACCTATAATAGCAGCTATAACAGACGGGAGACATGAAGTAGACGCTCTTATAAAGTAAATTATAATGTTTAGTCCGATGCAGTGTTATAACAGGATAAAAAACTGGAAGAAAATAATTTTTTTAGAATTTCAGAATACGTATTATTGTGTATGTCTTGCAAATACTAAAAGGTACAATCCTTCAACTCATATGTGTTCTAAAAATCGAGATAAAGTCTCTACGGGTATGGAAGCAGATATACTATTGCAGGGGTTTATAAATAGTACTGAAATGGATAATTGCTGGTGGTAGCAGTGTTACTAAACGATTAGCAGAAGCTCCGACCTTATGGAAAGCAATTAGTTCAAAAATCGAATGCTACAACTGTATATATCGTTGTTCTCACAAAATATTTTTCAAAGCCTGTACTAACTGTATGTGAATTGTTATAATTATTTACAGAAGTTTTATTATTATTATTTCAATTAACTTAGAGAAGGGTTTTCGTTTTGTTAAAAGTACGGGGCTGAGGCGGTACATCTTGAAACAATTGTGAAGGAAAAAGATATAAGGACGTAATATCCAGTCGACAATAACATTAATCGAAAAACGAAACAACAGCACTATATCATTGTGACATCTTGCAGTAAATAGAATGGGAATTAGTTTTACGACAACATCGAGATTCAAAAATTACTCTTGAAAAAATACAGAATAAGTTTTTAGAGTTATTCTATAATAGAATGCAAAATAATTATCGAGAATACACAAAAGTAGTAGATTTTTATTAAGGATTGGATACCTAATTATTTGTTGATTGTTGTTACCGTGTAGATGAATCTTTGCTTCTTGATGTTTATGTATCTTATAAGATTACTAGGACTTCCAGCATTGTTTGCTTTAGTCTATACATTACTAATTCCTACGTAATCTACTTCAAATTTTGTAAGTCTTAGCAATGAAGCTACTGCTTGAAGAGATTTAGAGTGTGCACTAGATTACCAAAGTTTACTGGTCTCAAATAATCATTCCCTATAGAATAGGACCTGCTAAATTCCATTAATTAATTTCTTCGTCTACATAATTGATTTATAATTGTTGTGTTCAGACATATTTAAGCATTCAACCAGCAGCAATCTATACAGATTTAGCTTGGAAAATAATAGTTCAATCTTTTTAAATGAATCGACATCCAAATTTTAAAGTTATGCTTCTGTCAAAACACACTGAAAAAAGAAATATGTATTTTGAAATGGGTAGTTTCGTGGTTTTGCATATACAATATTTTTAATACTTCCAAATATAAAGTAGTTGATAAGTATTATGTGGGGCGTTGACAGTGACCAATAAAAAATTTCTTTGTGAATTCGACGCTGCACCTTCTGTGTGAACTATCGCATCACTTTGCCGAAAGAACCCAAGGCGAAGTAAATCATCGTGGAATTGATCGGTAAACGGTCTTGATCTTACTGATTATTGTTAGCGTTGATATTCTCATTATACAAAATGGCCCAATTATTCTTCTTCTCGACATCGCAATCCAAATCCTAATTTTTAACGGAATGTAATAAGGCATTTTGGTATGTATGATGATTTTGGTTGAGTAAATACGATAGTTTCGTGAGTCTATATTGTCACTAAGATTAAATCATCCTTCATCGCTGAAAGATGTCATATCTAAAATGTCATTATTGTTAAGGTTTTCATTGAGCCATGTACAGTATCGTCAACGCTTATTAAAATCTGACGACTCTTGAACGACTGATACACTCATGGGTACATATAAAGTTTTTTTGTACCTGCTGATACAAACCATATGAAGGACCGACAATATTAGTGTTCAGTAACTTAGTTACAGAAATAGCATTATACGTAGTACCTGTTTAACGAGACATGCACTTTAATGATTTATTGAGGCTTACATTCAATCGCTGTTGAATATCCTGTACAGTGTCGTCGGTTAGCACAGATGCTCTACGTTAATCTTTCCTTTGGAGATGCTGCTTCTCTCAAGGTACCGTTGAAGAATTCAGAGTACGTACTAACTGCACTGACATAGTGGACTGTTTCGTTAGTGAATAAGCTTTTATAAGCGCAGATGCCCTGCCTTCAGACTTTCCTTTACAGACGCTGTCTATTTCAAAGTACCGTTGAAGAATTCGGAGTAGTGGACAGTTTCGTTCGGGAATTGCTTCTGTAAGCAAAAATGCCCTGTCTTCAGACTTTCCTTTACAGACGCTGTCTATTTGAAAGTACCGTTGAAGAATTCAGAGTACGTACTGTCTACACTGACATAGCGGACTGCTTCCTTAGGGAATTGCTTCTGTATGCATAGATGCCTTGCCTTCAGACTTTCCTTTACAGACGCTGGCTATTTCAAGGCACCGTTGAAGAATTCAGAGTATATACTGCCTGCACTAACATAGCGAACTGCTTCGTTAGGGAATTACTTTTGTAAGCACATATGCCCTGCCTTCAGACTTTCCTTTACAGACGTTGTCTATAAAGTACCGCTGAAGAATTCAGAGTATGTACTGCCTGCACAAACATAACGGACTGCTTCGTTAAGGAATTACTTTTGAAAGCACATATGCCCTGCCTTCAGACTTTCCTTTATAGATGTTGTCTAGAAAGTACCATTGAATAATTTCGAGTTTATACTGCCTGCACTGACATAGCGGACTGCTTCGTTAGGGAATTGCTTTTATAAGTACATATGCCTTGCCTTCAGACTTTGCTTTACAGATGCTGTCTATTTGAAAGTACCGTTGAAGAATTCAGAGTACGTACTACCTGCACTGACATAGCGGACTGCTTCCTTAGGGAATTGCCTCTGTATGCATAAATGCTTTGCCTTCAGACTTTCCTTTACAGACGCTGCCTATTTCAAGCCACCGTTGAAGAATTCAGAGTATGTACTGCCTGCACAAAAATAGCGGACTGCTTCGTTAGGGAATTACTTTTGAAAGGTATTATTCAACAATATGATGTAAAAGCTGACAGGAAATTTCATAGGCTGTTCATTGGGGAATTGCTCTTGGAACTAATTCAAGCAAAAATGATAGGGGTACTGTTACAAACCAATTTGATCACGTACTTCAAATCGATAGTAGTCTTCTAAAAAATATAATTTGTCCTGCTCTATTATGGCTTGTTTTTTTTTTAATATTACTAAATGTTACAGTAAGTTCAATCTTACTCTCTAGTCTTAGACTAATAAGCAGATTAGCTATGGCATATAATTTAAAAATTTTACATGTTGGGTATCCTTCGTTCTAGCATGTTCTTTTTACACTGATTTTAATATGTACGCTGCATTAGCTCTGCTTTTCATTATCTTTTGCTATCATTTACACTAACCCAAAATGTTACATTCTTTTAAGTTTTCTTGTTAGCCCTGTGTTGGCAAGGTGCTGGATTGCCTTACTTTCACATATTGATTGAGTCTTTCTTCGTGACTTCTAGCAAATCTCTTGATTTCGTTGCCCATAGTATACATTTTGCAGATCTAAGTGGAGGTCTCTATTTCTCCACCATGTTCCTTAGTGTTTTGTTTTAGAATGTAAATGGCCTTATGTTGCTTTATTTAGCACAGCCCCATAGCTAGATATCATAAATCTATACTGGGTTGGGTATACGCTTGTGTTACACGAGCTTAGTGTGTAGGAATAGATTGGAATTTCTCCTAAGCAGGCAGTACATTTTTCTGTATTTTATATTTGACGGACGCTTGACGTAGCTTAGCGCCTAGCGTAACACCTATGTATTTAGTTGTGTTTGAGTGAGGTATATGGTTATTATTCATGGTTACCGATAAATGTTGGATATTCTTCTTGAAGTAGTTTATATGGTTTCTTTTAATTTGATACGCCATTTCTTTGCCCAGTCGCTGACTTTATTTAGGGCTGTTTGTAGTTTTCCTGTAGCTTCTTCATTGGTTTCTCTAACTTCCAGAATACCAGTGTCATTAGCGAAAGTAGCTACAGTATTGTTTTCGAGTATAAGATTATCCCATGTGTACAACAGGTACACGACCGGGCCTAGTACACTTCCGTATGGTACTCCTCCGTGGATTTCTTTTAGTTCCGAGTAAGTGTCTATCAGTTTTATGGCTCTAAGTTTTGAAAGTATTGCTTTCAGAAGGATGATCTCAGTACTTGATCTATTGTAGGGTATTTGTTTTTAAACCCAATCTTCCCCTAAAATTACAAATAAAACTTTGTAATCTGATTGTCTTATCTAATAATGACACCGATAACATTCTTAAAATTTTCAAAAAATTATTGTTATGGTAGCATTACAAAAACAGAAACAAGAAACATACGAATGAAAGCATTAAAAATGACAGTTTACAGGCAAAAATCCCACGCACTGCTAATGACTCGTAGGATGTAAGTATTCATAAACTATAGGTTCCAGATAAAACGGAACGTATTGTCGATAATAACGGGACTAAATCGCTGAAATCCGTTCTCTGATAGTATATTACCTTCCGCTCAATTCATTCCATTTTAAACAATTATTAACCCGAACAACTCTTGCCCAAAGCCGCTTACCTAATAAATTTACTAAACAGAAAAAAAATGATGTATCACTGAAGTTGTTTGGCATTTTTTAGTTATAGTTATCAACTGAAATATCTCGGTTTCATAAGTTTTTGTTTACCCCCAACATCCCATTGTTGTAAATTATTTTGTCTACGCATCTTAACTTCCTGCTGATATAATTTATTGCTAAATTATAGCTTAGGAATTAGGGTGGATCGAAATGAAAACTCAGTAATTTGATTTTGTTAATATTTTTCTAAAGGATCTCGTTTCCAATTATTTCGCTTTAGCGAGTCATTAGTTCGGGAAGACTGAGCAAATCAGAGGTATTCTAATTTTATCCTAACTGCTGAAAACGTTATTGCTTGGAATAGTTTGAATTTTATGAACGTTTAAATTTGTTGCTTCGCTCATATCTATTTTGGAGGAAGTACAGACAATATTCAAGTTCAGTCAAGGTAATGACGTCAAATGAAATAAAGTAGAAGATTACATACAGCCAAAGTTCTTGTGTCGATTAGTCGAAATTCGCTGATTCTTCCGGCTAAATTCCTATAATTTTATGTATGCTCTCCATACGCCGTAATAAGATTAGTGGAAGTTGTTATAAATGAATGTGGTTTGGCCTTCCACAATGTATAGTTTTCCCTGTATACTTAAATATGCTAAGCGGTCCAATATGTACTTGTAAATATACAACATACTAGGGTGTTTGAAGAATTGTTAGTACGTGCCTATAGGCTTTTGGTTTCAAAAGTTGTAAAATTGCATTTTATTTTAATTAAGCAGTTTATCTAAACGATTCTTACTAAGCTACGATTACAGATAAGCCAGTAACAATAGATTGTACCTATTTTCTTAGAATCTCGATGATTGTAAGAACCCACTTGTCCACTGGTTATTTAAAATAGTATAGTATATTTTAAATTATACCGTTATCTGATTTAAAAACCTTCTTGTAGAACAAAAATTTACAAGGTACTTGCAACTCGGCTTAAAGCACCGGCCACATTCAGGTAAATTTACGTATTGCGAAGAGCTTGAGGTTACCTAGGGGTTGTGACTTAAGCAACGAGTTTCAATTCTCTGTTTTTAATTCATTATTTAAGATTACCCTGTTGAACTGTTCTTATTTATGTTAAACCTAGTAAACTATGCATCAAAATTAGCTTCCTTAATTTGCTTGCATCAGTAATAAGTTACTTTTCAGAGATTACAGTAGATCGTTGCCTTATTGTCCGCCTTAATGTCATAATTTTCAAAGTTAAGAAATAAACAGCAGTTGTTTATGAACTTGAAACCGTGGACTGATAGCGAACACTTAATTGGGTGAAAAATATAATAAATGTACCGGGAAAACTGCTTGCTTACGGTAAAATTGTTAAATCAGAGACAGAATGAAGATTACACTGCAATAAAGTATTCCGAAAGTACATTGCTTGTAATTATTAAACGTAAACAAAACAAAACAGCAAAACATATCGCCTAGAAAATATATTACTTAGGCAAAACTTAGTACGACTCCCATGATATTGTACAGAAAAGTTGGACAGATAATTCCAGTCGGTTTAAAATAAGTACTTCAGAAAAATAGTATATTTTATATTTTCATTGACAGCCTCTTTGTCCCACTACTTGTCATCGCCCTTTCCTCTGCCACGTGTTTCTCCTCAGCGCTAAGGTAGAAACACGAGGGGCCTACAGTTTAACGTCGAATCCAAGCAACAATGTTATGTTTTATGTAATTATAATTTTATGTTGTAATTTTATTATTATTACGAAGCATAAAGAAGTATTTATACCTAAATAGAATGGATATTTGAAAATTATCTTACAAATAAAATTCCTACAGCCGGGTCTGTTATTTTACCTACATTTCGTCAAATGTTACCCAGGGATTTTCAGGCACCCTTCGGTGAAGCAATGACGATATAATATCTTGAAGGAAAGTATAACATGGGTCAAAGGAATTTTAACCTATATTCATATAGTTTAAACCATTTTTTTCGGGATTTCAACATATCGAATTCTAGTTATTATTTCTTCTTTCCGAAGGACCCTTGGGTAACCTCAGCTTCTTCGCTGTATGTAAATTTACCTCAATGCAGGCGGTGTTTTAAGCCAAGTTACAAGTAGCTTGTAAATCCTTGTTTTACAAGTACCTTCTTAAAGATGATAGCGATATAATTTCAAGTGGACTATACCAATAAAAACCAAGCATTCGACGACCAAGAGATAAACTCATAGTTCGAATATGAATGAACACGGTCATGATATAGTTTACTGTAGGTTAACAGTTAACCGCCTTTACGTCCTTCTGCTGGACACCGACCTGTTCACAGACACGTGCTTCTCCTCGTCGCTAAGAGAGAAACACGAGGGACCTACAGTTTATTGTCGATTGTGAACGAGAACAAGTTGGTAAATTATGTACGGTGGGTTGCAGTACAAGAGTTTTATACGCTGCGGTATAATGCTGGGGGAATCGAACTCAAGCCATAATCTACATTTTCCCACCAATTTATAAAAGTTTATTTTATAGAAAAATGGTATCATTGCCTTCGCCATGTTACTGATTATGCTAAGAAGGAAGTTTGATGTGTTAAGAGCCATTTTTGATACGCAGTTATGTGAAACAAACGTTGCATATTACTCAGTAGTTTTGGTAGAAGTCTTATACAGTTAGATATACAGGGTGTTAATGAATTGCAGGAACAAACTTCTAGGGCTTAAAGTATACATGAAAACAAACAGTTTTTGTTAATAAATCTGTGATAAAAAGTGTTTCCTTTCAGGAGTAAAGCTCCTCAAAGATGCTTTAAGAAGCGCCTTAATGTAGGCAACTCAATTTACTACCTACTATTTGTTTCCATAACGACGGAAATTAATACAGGATAAATAAAGGATATGACGCAAGAAATTTAAATAAATTGCTCCTGTTAACCTTTGGGGTAACATATATTGTCTAATGAATCTATCCCCAACAATACCTGCCCAAATGCCCATGCATGTAAATAACGTCAATTTTAACACAATTCGATATTAGCCCTCTTTCCCAATTCAAATTCAAATTTAATTTAAAATAAATTAATTAACAAAATGTTTCAAAACTAAGCAATAAAAAACAAAATTACAAAGCAAAAATCAACTATTTGAAAAATTTACAATAACTAATTCAAAAATTAACAAAATTATAGTAAATGTTCAAAATGTAGCCTCCAGCTTCTACACACGAAGCACATCTACGAAGTAAATTCCTGAGCACCACTCCAAAAATACCAGGAGTCTGTTGAACTTCTTTACATGCAGCAAGAATACACGCCATAAGTTCTTCTACAGTTTCAACTGGTATAGCATACACTAACGTTTTAACATGACCCCACAAAAAGAAATCAAGTGTGATCAAATCAGGAGAACAGGGAGGCCACGCCACATGCCCTCCTCGACCTACACATCTGTTGGGAAAAGTGTTATTTAAAAATTCCATGACTTCCGCCGAAAATGAGCAGGAGCACCATCGTCCTGCAGCCACAGCCTTTGGGGTAGCAGATTTGGTCCAATGAGTCCATCGCCAACAATCCCGGCCCAAATGTTCACTGAAAATCTTTGGTGGTATCCTTTTTGAACCACAGTATGGGGATTTTTATCATCCCAAATGTGGCCGTTTCTACTGTTGAATATTTCTTCTTTCGTAAAAGATGCCTCGTCACTAAGCAGAACGTTTACTTGGAATTCTGGATCCTCATTACACCGCCGCAAAAATTCCTGGCAAAATTCTACCCTTCTGGGAAAATCTGCTTGAACCATGGCTTGTACCTTCTGTGGATGGTACGGATGTAGCTGCTGCTCATGTAGTACCTCCCATACTGAAACATGGTTCACTCCCATTTCGTTTTTTTTATTTTTTATTTTAGTTATTGCTAGTTCAACAAAGTACATTGTTATTCATAGCATTTGTATCAAGTTTACATGTCTTACAGAACATATCATGAGATACAGAAATTAACGCATCAGGTAGTCCTCAAGGATGAATTACATATTCTTGGGTGTTATCGGATTAAATATCTTCATATTCACTGTTGTCGTATAAGTCTTCTGGAAGTTTGCGTTGCAATCTTCTGTGTATATTTTTGTGCCCTAACCTGTAATGAGCAGCACCTTCACAGTTGTTAATATTTTGTAGGAATTTTTTGGTGGTCTTCTTCAGGTATTCTTCAATAGTTGGGATTTTCAGCTCGTGCTGTAGTTGTGCATTTCGTATATACCAAGGGGCATCGACTGATATTCTTAGAATTTTATTCTGGAGTGTTTGTATTTTGTTGATGTTGGATTTAGTGAGCTATGGTTCTTGAACTAGTAGTAGAAGGATTTTCAGCCACTCCCTCCAAAACTTCTTCCTCAAAATCAACCGTTCGCTTTGTTCTGGTAGCTCCACAATTGTTGTCTGTTGACAACGAATGTACCTTCCTCCCGCAGCCGTCGTGAAACTACACTAAAGGCCTTGTGTGATGGATGCTTTCTATTCGGAAAATGTTCTTGGTACAGGCGAGCAGCTTCGCGCGCGTCACTTCAAGCAGCTCCATACATGAATATCATGTGATGCTGTTCTGCAAAGGTATAATTCGCCATAACACAAAAATACGAAACGCAGAACGAAAATAACGAAGAAAATAATTATCAAAAAAATCCCAGAACGAAAAGAACGAATTATAAAAGGTACAGAAGGAAACGAATGCAAGAAAAGTCAAAAATTATCACAAAAAGATCGAATTGTGTCAAAATTGACAATTTGCAATTTGTTTTGCCTATTTTTAGGTACTTCTTAAAGAATCTTTAAGAGGCTCTATTTTCTAAAGGAAACACTTTTGAGCACACATTTATTAACAAAAGCTGTTTGCTTTGTTGTGTTTTGAAAGTTTGTCACTACAGTTCGTTAACACCCTGTATACTATCTTATTTATGAGAAATAACAAATCACGACAACAAGAACTACTTGTTCATTATGTAATTAACTTTTTTCAGCATACTTCACTTTAAAAATTGATTTAGCAGAACTACATCATCAAGGTCTGTCAAAATACCAATCAAATCTTTCATTAACTGTGAGTATAATTTAAATACAACAAAAAGAGCAAATCTTCCAACTTAATGGAACATACGAATTCCATGGTAATAATCACGCCAATTGAGGTGTCTATTTTAAAACTATCTTACTACTTTAAGATTTTGTGTACTACGAAAACTCATATTGTTTATTATTTGTTAATCACATTTTAAATGTAAATAGAACGATATAAAATGATCTTAATACGTCCTCTTTCTTATTCTAGCGTGGACATGGATGTCACTCAGTTCCGACTACACCACAGGCACCTTACGATTGGATCTAGATTGTCAGCCTAGCAAATTCGAATCCCTGGCGACACATAATGAACAATCCTATATCAGTATCCCACAGGATTCGCTTGTTTACTTCAGGCAAGAGCCAGGGAGAAAGAAAAAGTTCCTGGTAAATCAGCCTTATAGATAATTTATTGGGTCACCGCACAAGATATATTCTCTATCGTGTAATTCTCCTTTCGCTGTTCATTCTCTTTTTGCAGTAAATCAGAGTTTCTGCGTCTACTGACTTTTTCACAATCCACAAATACAAGCAACACGCGAAATTTAAGTCGTATACGAAATGAAACTAGCTTCAAGGATTCGTTTTCCTTGTTTTCAATTTCGCTTGCGTACATTTGTAGAAACAGTTGTGTATTTTTATTTTCATAGAATAAATTCAGAGTTAATAAATTTGAAAACAGAAATAGTGTAGGTATTCAACTCGTTTATTTATCTACGGGCTACCAATGTGAAATAGATCTCTCCCAAAACTTACATTTATTATTTTGCTATGTTTGTGATGTACAGGGACACTGGTAGATATTAATATTTTAAATATTGTTGTCTTTAAAAAAATATTTAATTGGAAAATACCGGCTACAGACCGGATTTCAATTTGTATAATTGGGTGGCTATAAAAATGAAAACAATTTGTTCATTTTTAAATAGTCTTAGTGTAACTAGAACAAGATTAAATGAAATAATGACAGACGGGAAGTATAGGGAAAGATTATAAGGAAGATGTGTTAATTATCTCGTAAGAGATAATTAACACATCTTCCATATGGTTTCGTTGAAATTCACTTTAACTAATAAGTTAAAACAATAGTATTAATCGTTTCTACGTGTTTTTATTAGCTTTCTTCTGCTTTCGATGTGTTTAGTAGTGATAAGTCATTTTCAAAAGCAAAACGCGTAACGTACAAAAAAAGACATTATGTAATTGTTAAGATAATTTTTATTTTATTATATTTTAGATTTTAAAACAATAATATGCAATAAGTATGTAAATAATACAAGACGTAAACATACGAGGGGAGTTTTTTATGTTATTTACCTAGATATGGAAACAAAATGCTATCGTGATAATTTTATTATGCCAAGTCTCTGTGATATTTTAAAGTGTATCCTCCAAGTTTGATAGAACTCGCTTAAGATTATTTGTCATTTCTGTATAGAGTTAGAGGTACAAAAATGAGTCATTTAAAACTTGAATACGGAAGCGTCATAAAATTTCTATCGAAAGAAGGCAATAATCCAAAGAGCATCCATGAGAGAATGTTGGCTGTGTATGGGAATAATAGCCCGTCCAATTGTCAAGTTAAATTTTGGCGTAAGCAATTCAAATAGGGCAGGTAATCTATTCAGGACGACCCAAAGTGCAGAAGACCTCTTGATGCACAAACACAGGAGGCCATAAAGAAAGTTGAAAATTTGGTGTTGACTGATTGCCGAGTGACAGTTTCAGTTATTGTAAGACAAGTAGGTATATCAGAATCATCTGTTTTTAAAATCCTTCATGAAGATTTGGGAATGAGCAAGTTGTCAGCACGGTGGGTTCCCAGAATGCTCACACCTGAACAAAAATTGTGTAGGCGACAAATTTTCGAGAATAATTTCGCGGCTTTATCCCAAGATGAGGATTTCTTCTTCAAAATGTAACTGGGTATGAGACCTGGGCATACCACTGGGACACACCGACGAAACAACAGTCCATGCAATGGCTTCATAAGGGTTCGCCACCACCCAAGAAGGCGAAGACGCAAGTTTTCTGGGTTGCTGAAGGGATGTTATGGGTTGAGTATATGCCAAAAAGGTCTACAATAATCGGGAATGTCTACAAAGAAACAATAATCAGTTTGAAAGCAGCCGTACGCGAGAAAAGACCTCACAACTTTGCCCAGAAAACTGTGCTTCTGCACAACTGCAGGGTGCATAAAGCACGAATCGTTAAAGAAGCAATTGATGAATGCAGCTTTGAGGAATTACAACATCCACCGTACAGTCCCGGCCTCGCCCCCGTGGCTGTTATCTCTTTCTAAAACTCAAAAAACACTCGAGAGAGCGTCGCTGTTTGTCGAATCAGGACTTGAAAAACTCTGTGGAGTCGTATTTTACAGAGTTATCCAAAGAATTTTTTTCAAAAGCATAGCGTCACTAGAAAACTTTCGAATAAGTGTGTAAGCGTTAATGGTTCGGATGTTGAAAAATAAATTTTTTTTTGTTCTATAACTTTCTTCATTCATGCTTAGGTAGATAACTTAAGAAACTCCCCTTGTAATAGTGAGATTCAATACGGGAAGTGATCACAGAGTAGTAATGGCCACAGTGAATATAAGCCGAGAGCCAGAAAATAGTATAAAAATGCAGAAAAACTCACATAATCAACTGCATAGAGAAATGCTAAAATAGAACTCAGAAAAGTACCGCTAGAATAAGGAAAGTTTTTCATGATAAATCAGGATGAGGTAGAGGATATAAATATACTAAATAAAGATATAGTAAACCGAGTGAAAATATCAGCTGAACAATATGTAAAACCAAAATTAAATCTAACAAGAACCACAAGCTAAGTGACAAAACAAAGTAAATGTTGGAAAAAAGAAGAAATTTAATTAGTGAGAAAAAGAGAAATACAGTTGAACATGCAGAAGTAAACAAGACAGCGAGCAAGATGGCAAAAGAAGATATAAGAAAATATAGAGCGGAACTAGCCAAAAAATACTGGAAGAGCATAATGGGATGAAAATCTTCCGAAGACACAAGAGTAGCAAGAAGAAAGTAATTAAGTTAATCAACAAAGACGGCGCCTTAGTAACGGACGGAAATGAAATTTTAAACGTAGTAAAGGAATTTTAGGAAGAAGTATATAAATCAAAAATAGAAAGTGGTGTGGAACCAGAAAAAAAACAGAGGAAAATAATAAATGTGAATTCGGAAGAAATTCCACCAATAAACAAAGAGAAAATTAGAAACGCCTTAAAACAGACAAAAAATGGGAAAGCTGCAGGAGAAGATGGGATTGTAGGAGAAATGCTGAAAGAAGGAGGAGAAGTGTTAATAACACAACTAGAGAAGCTATTTAACAGGTGTCTAGATGAAGAAAATATCCGTACAGCCTGGACTAACTCAAAAGTCGTTCTAATATACAAAAAAGGCAAAAAAGACAACCTCGAAAACTATCGGTCCATCAGCTAGCTTTCCCAGGTCTACAAACTATTCTCAAGAATTATTTTAATCCGGCTAACCACAAAGCTCGACTTCTACCATCCGAACGAACGAGCGGGCTTCGGGAAACAATTCAGTACGGTGGAACACTTGCAAACGATGATAACTCTAGTAGAAAGGGTATCTGAATGCAACTACCAGTCTAGGTAGCTTTCCTAGACTATAAAAAAGCCTTGGACACGGTATAAATGTAGGCGGTGCTGCAGGCAATTAAAAACTCCAGAATACTTTATAGATACGTAAACATAATCGAAAAAATATATAAAAATGCAACACTACAGGTACAGCTCCATGAAAACATCGACAAAATTAAAATACAAAGAGGAGTTAGGCAAGGCGATAATGTGACCAAAATTATTTACATTAGTATTAGAAGATGCCTTTAAACGCATAGACTGGAGATGCAGGGGGTTAAACATTGCAGGGGAACCCTTACACCACCTAAGATTTGCCGATATTGTGATCATAGCGAACACAAAAGAAGAACTGGAAAATGTGCTGATAGATGTACACACAGCATCAACAAGAGTCGGCCTAGAAATACACTTCAACAAAACAAAATATATAAATAATGCAGAATATCAGGAGGAAGATGCTGACACTGAGGAAATAATGATATAAAAAGACCAAATAGAAAGAGTCTTAAAGTATGTGTACCTTGGGCAAACAATAATAATTGGGAAAGATAATCAAAAACTAGAAATAGACAAAAGGATAAAACAAGGTTGGGAAATTAAAAGACATAATGAATATGGAAATACCCATCTCCCTCAAATCGGAACTATATAATCAATGTATACTGCCAGTTGTAACGTATAGAGCGGAGACCTGAATCCTTACAAAAGAATGACGAAACAAGCTAGAAGTCTACCAGAGAGCAATAGAAAAGAAAATAATAGAAATCACATTGTGGGACCATAAGACTAACATATGGATAGGACAAAAACAAAAGTAGAAGACGTCATTAGAGGGGTAGCGTCACTGAAGTGGGAATAGACAGGACATGTGGCCAGAGGAGTAAACAAATGGAGCTTAAAGATAATTAGATGGAGGCCATAGGGGGAAAACGAAAAGTAAGAAGATTCCAGATGAGATGGAGTGTCAATATAAAGAAAACGGCAGGACTAAACTTGTTCGACGTCGCACAAAACCAAGAAAGTTGGAAAAACATGAGGGAGGCCTATACACAGGGGATAGAAAATGGCAAAAAAATTTGAAATATATCTAGTCAATATTTTTTAGTAGCCTACAATTATTAATTATAATTATTGTTAAATACATAAATAAAATTTATTTTCTCTTTTGAACACCATCTTTATAAATATTTGATTTACATGGGCTTAGAGACTACGAAAAACATCTTAGAACACAAAAATTTACAGAAGGAAGTCGACGTATATACGATTGAAACATTCCATTTTTTAACTGATCGATTTCTGTAAGGTTCATCTTCTGCCAATCGTTTAGTAACACTACTATCTCCATCTTCTATCAGGTATAGTCCATATCAAAATATGCGTGTACTGGTTCCACAGTTAATAGCGGGGTATAGGGTTAAATAGAATAAATCAACAAAAATACTGTCTGTCCCTTTCTGTCGCATTACTTATATGGGAATTTACAATACCCCCTAGTATTTCGCCTATCCATGAGCTACCAAAACAGAAGATTTAATTCCCTAAGTAAAAGATCGTTTACCGGGCTACATCCGGTCTAAAAGCAAAACCTAGACCTGTTGTAAACAGGAGGAGAAACCAGCTAAAAAACAATGATATACTAAATTTTTCAGTCAGGTCAATTATATGTTATAAACAACACGCAAATGTAATAGAAAGCTTGTCTTTAACACTCATACACACTACACACACACATGATATATATTTCTGAAACCACCCCGTCTAACTTAGAGATCCATTAGCAGCCCTCCACCCCGTTACCGACCACGCCGCTGTTCTTGATAAAAAGTAGTGCGGCCCGATAAGATTGGACAAAACTTGCATTTGACCCTTTCACTTAAAAGGTTGCACGGGCCTGCCCTGTAATTGTGAAAGCTTTTATAGTAGATGTGTGTGGTTTTTCTTAGATATCATTTTCATTCCTACTAACAATTTGTTTCACATCTGAATTTTTCATTATTATGAGAAAATACAACCACACCTAACGGAACAGAGAAATGCATCTTTCTTGTTTGCTTTGAAATAGCAGCTGATATTTCTATAGGAACTTTTTGACAGTAGGACATAAATATTTATGTGACGCAAGAGTTTAAATAAAAACGTTTTAGAAAAACCTTCTTATAAAAACGTTTACAATGGGACAAGAACTTCAGTGCGTCTCTCTGTGAATTTTTTCTACTCTCTCGCCACAGTTTTGGAGGACAGCAGCCATAATATCTATTGTGTACGTATCAGAAAATTTTGTAATAACATGTTATGTAGTACACAGTTAAATATTTATACATCCACATTTGGGATGACTTTTGTTCAGGCAAATTATAAATTTTAAACAATTCACCGAAATGTAAATTAAAAAGAAATTAATAGTTCTATAACTGAACTTGTAGTGTTTGTCATAAAGACGTTTAAGCTTACTTCTGACTGTTGTCGCCATAATCGCAGAAATTATTCTTATTAACTTTGGCTATTCCAGATATGTATTAATTGAATTACTGCATGTAAAAAACTAGTTTATGCCTCCCTCTACAACCACAGTTTCTAAGAAGATTGTTCTCCTGTAATAATAGAAACCTAGCGTTTTCAAAAAATTGAATATTATGATAAACATTTAGATAGTGTTTGTTTGCGTGTGTGCTATCCTTTAAACATGTAAAGCACACAACCCCAATATTGAGACTATCTAACCGTTGTAATCAAAACAAAGCCAAAACTCTTCATCAAATATATTTTGTGGTATACTAAACGCATTGGTGTTTACATTGGCTGTAGTTCGTTCAGGCAAACGGTTCTAAACCAGAGAAATAACAGGGACAAGGATATACTGGTTGGATATAAAAGCTGACATTCCATTTTAAATTAAGATTAATAAGGTCGATAGATAATTATACGAGGGGAGTTTCTTTTTGTTATCTACCTAGCTATAAAAACAAAATGCTACCGTAATAATTTTATTATCTCAAGTATTTGTGACATTTTAGAATGTATCCTCCAAGTTTGATACAACTCGCTTAAGATTTATCATTTCTGTATAGAGTTAGAGGTGCAAAAAAAAGTGATTTAAAACTTGAACACAGAAGCATCATAAAATTTCTATCGAAAGAATATCTAAGAGAGAATGGTGGCTGTGTATGGGAAAAATGGCCCGTCTTATTTTGAAGGAAAATTTTGGTGTAAGCGATTCAAATGGAGCAGGGAGCCATTCAGGGTGACCCACAGTGCGGAAGACCTCTTGAAGCACGAACACAGGAGTCTATAAAGAAAGTTGAAGATTTGGTGTTGGCTGATCGATCGATTCGAGTGACACTTTCAGTTATTGCAAGAGGAGCAGGTATATCAGGAACGTCTATTTTTAAAATCCTTCATGAGGATTTGGGAGTGAGCAAGTTGTCAGAAAGGTAGATTCCCAGGCTGCTCGCTCCTGAACAAAAATTGTGTAGGCGACAAATTTGCGAGGATAATTTAGCCGCTTTATCCCAAGATGAGGATTTCTTCTTCAAAATGTAACTGGGTATGAGACCTGGGCATACCACTGGGACACACCGACGAAACAACAGTCCATGC
This sequence comes from Limonius californicus, assembly GCA_014611495.1. Classification (NCBI taxonomy): domain Eukaryota; kingdom Metazoa; phylum Arthropoda; class Insecta; order Coleoptera; family Elateridae; genus Limonius; species Limonius californicus. The sequence goes on from JABXWE010026037.1 coordinate 18,787, forward strand.
AATGGCTTCATAAGGGTTCGCCACCACCCAAGAAGGCGAAGACGTAATTCTCAGCGGAAAAAGTAATGGCCACAGTTTTCTGGGATGCCGAAGGGATTTTATGGGTTGAGTATATGCCAAAAGGGTCTACAATAACAGGGAATATCTACAAAGAAACAATAATCAATTTGAAAGCAGCTATACGCGAGAAAAGACCTCACAATTTTGCCCAGAAAACTGTGCTTTAGCACGAAAACTGCAGGGTGCATAAAGCACGGATCGTTAAAGAAGTAATTGATGGATGCGGCTTTGAGGAATTATAACTTCCACCGTACAGTCCCGACCTCGCCCCCTGTGACTATTATCTCTTTCCAAAACTCAAAAAACGCTTTTTGTCGAATGAGGGCTTGAAAGACTCTGTGGAGCCATATCTTAGTTATCAAAAAAAAAATTTTTTCAGAAGCGTTGCACATTAAAGAAACGTTGGACTAAGTGTGTAAGCGTTAATAATTCTTATGTTTAAAAATAAAAGTTTGGTTGTTCTCTAACTTGTTTCCTTCATACTTAGGTAGATAACATAAAAAACTCCCCTCGTAGTAAAATCTAAACTTGAACTATTTTATAAAATCTTACAGAAGGTTCATTTAAATCTCATTTACTGTGCAGAAACTCTGAATAATTTAAAATTTTAATTTTGCTAACACTCTTATACTCGTATTACATTTTTTAGCATGTATGTATTACCTATTGTGAATGTATATTTTTACGCTTGTCTTACATATGTTATATTATTTTAGAGATTTATAATTGTAGAGTACTTCACAAATTTACTGTAACATGTGTTGATTTACAGGGATCGATGCAAGTTGCAAAAGTTCTTCCGTACACAACTCAAGAGAGATTATGGAGTTGCATGCATATTGCAGACAATCCCATCCCAGAACACCGAAAACCCCTGCATTAGAGTAATTGGATTGCTCTAAATAATTTATATCCACGTGTGTCCTTGAAAAATTGATGGAAGGCATTTAGTTTATTTTATTTAAATAATAAATACAATACAAATTGAAATTTGTTTTTTATATTGCATTGTTAAACCCAGTTTGTTGAATAGTTTAATGATTATTATTATTCCTAGTAATGTTATATATAGGTTTATAAATTATTATATAATATTTTGGTCGTTTCTTATAAGCTAACTTTTACATTGTAGAGGTAACTATTTTATAAATACTACATGGTTACTATGTATTTATGAAACATTACATTTACAAGAAATATTGCACTCTACAAATAAACTGAATTCTTATTAATATTCTGGAGAGTACTCGATTCTGTTGTTAAATTATAATCGTTTAAATTGAATAAATAACTGACTAATTAATATTGTACACCATTACTTTACTACACATGTGTTTATACGTCGACAT